>QANZ01003777.1:91209-118142 GCA_003254925.1 Chamaecrista fasciculata
TCTCTCTCTCTCTCTCTCTCTCTCTCTCTCTCTCTCTCTCTCTCTCTCTCTCTCTCTCTCTCTCTCTCTATATATATATATATATATAAAAAAAATACGAATTAATCTCCACTTTAAAGAAATATTCTACCCAAAACTTTGCAAGTAGTTAAGTACTTTAGTAATGTCTAGCCAAAAAACGTAATTTAGTAATGACAACGGAAAAGGATATATTAAGAGCATATTTTCTTTATTTTGGATTTGAATTAGGTCAAAATTTCAAATTGGTTCCAAATATACAGGGTAGATTTCAAAATCTAAATATTTCATTTATTTGAAATTGGTTTTATATATTTCTATAATTTTTTGAATTGGTCTCAAACTAGTGTGGTCATATTTTTCATTTCAAGTTTGAATGTGACAAATTAAGAGTTACAACTGGTTGTTTTTTTTACGAGTCGTTTCATTATCCAACTAGAGTCTTCAAAAAACAATGTCCAATCGGGTCCTAAAAGTAAGTCATTCGTTTCACAAGCAAACAAACAAATTAAAGTTATATATATATATATGTCTCATTTCAAATTCAAATGCGATGATCTTAGAACTATATACAAAATGACGATGTTAGAACTACGTGTTAACTCTTGGAGAATTTTTTTTTTATCCAATTGTGATCATCAAGAAACGAGCACAAATCACGATTTGAAAGTAATTATGTTGGGGACTAAAAGTGAAAAATTCTATAAATATAGTCTCTAATTTATTTTTTGAAATACGATTTGATCTCATTTATTAAGTGTCTCCAATGAAAAGAGAACACTTTAAGAGGTAACATATTATTTCATGGTGGAATTTATTTTGTGGAGGAGTGGAATATGGTCTGTACGTTATTCTAAGTTCTAACTTCTCCTAATTCAACAGTTGCCCAAATATTTATCAGAACTTTCAGTTCTTTGAACAATTCAACTTCCTCTCCATAATATATCTCTTTCACTGCTTCCATTTCTAGCCATGATGGGAGCTTGATGGTGACTCATATGCAGTAACTTAACAGTACGTACGTGCACAAAATAAGGAAAAGTAGCATATTATTATTATTATTATTTATTGATTGATGGGAAATGCCATGGATTATTGGGGAAAGTATTTTAAAGGAACACAATCTCAGGCAAAAAGATTTCTTATGTTCAATGTTCATGCACCTTTCATTATTATATTATTACTATTACTAAAATTAAAATAAAACTCTTCAACCATACTATATATGAGCTTGGATAAGCTTATAAAAAAAACTTTATTTATCAAACTTTTTTTATAAAGTCTTTTGAGTGAAGCATTAGTATTTTTAATTATCAAAGTTGTTTGGATATAAAATGACAAAAATACTTTTAATTAATAAAATTAACCAAAAGAATAGCTTTTGCAAGTGCTTTAAGTAGAAGCTACAAAATTCAACTTTTTAAAAAAGCTATATTTTAACTTTTTGTGTAACTTCTCATTTTTCTTAAAAATTTATCCAAACAAAATTTTATGTTTATAAAAGACCTTTTTTAATTAAAAAAAGTATTTTTTAGATCAGAAAAAGCCTATCCAAACGGACTCTATGTCTATACATGATTTGATTTAAAATGTAGAGTCTGTAAGATCTCTCTATGAGAGAACGTTTTATTAGTTTTGTTCAACTCAAGTCGTTTTCATAGAGACCCAAAAAAAGCTGCGTATTGTGCAAGAAGTTGTCGTTTGCAGTTTTGGTGTCGTAGAAGGAAAACCTTACTCTATTGACTTCGCAGTTACCGTTTATTCTGGCTAGCTAGGTACTCTTTTTTCTTCTATGTTGATTGTTGAATTGAATATTTGACCTAATTATAGCTTGAAAGTTAAAGAGATAATTAATTAACGGGACAAAAGTCAAATTCGGTTCTCAATGTGTGGGCCAAATGTCGTTTTAGTCTAAAGTGTTTCATCTAGTTTGAAAGAATTCTAAATATTAGGATAAACTAGAAAATGGACAAGCTTACCTAGTTCAACAAGTGAGGGCTGCAAGAGCAAACTGATCGTCTAAGTACCTGCAAGAACTTCACAGGGAGGCCTGCAAAGAATACTCCAACGCTCAAGTTAGTGTATGAGAGATGTGAGAGCAAGAGGATTTTGAAAGATGAGAAGTAGCTAACCTTAGTCTGCTGGGTTGAGCTCTATTTATAGAGCAGGGAGAGAGTGGTGGCTAGCGCACGTGGCGCACCACGTAGCTGAGCACGATCTCCACCAGCGGAGTGGTGGAGACCGAGATTTGCGGGACAAGGCAATCGAGGATGATTGCGTGTCGCGTTACTGAGCGGGCGCCCGACGACTGGAGAACGTGGGTATGACTAAGCTCGCGGCCCATGATCTCTTCCAGCGAGGATTGTGGAACAAGGCAGTCGTGGGTGATTGCGTGCTAATCTGGGGGCGAGCGCCAGGACCCTGGATGGATCACGACCGCCCCTAAGTGTGCAGAGGGCACTCGATTGGCTCGAGTGCCCCTTGCCAGGTGTGGAGGGGAGAAGAGGCCCGGCTCGAGGGCCATTTAGGCGTACGCCCAAATAGTGATGTATCATATCTTAATATCTATATAATCCTAGAAAATTCTAAAAAGTTTAACTCTACTAAAAATCACAATCAAATATGACATGAAATGCTGATATATACCCTTACACTTAACTGAGCTAGCCTAGATTCTAAAATGTAGCAAATACCTTTAAATCCAAAACTAGAACACATTTTTTTTCGAATCAAAGGGCGTAAGGCCTAAATAAAACTAGAACACATTAATGTAATACTATATATATACTCCCAAAATTGAATTTTCTAGGAATTGAAATTACAAAGCTAAAAAGTTATTTAGCTAATGAAATTTAAAGTGGATTTTTTTTTGTTTGCCAGCTTTATTTAAAATCATGAAGTAGAAATATTGAGAGAAATATAGTAATTAGTAAACTTAGTATTTGGGGAAAAAAGTGAAATTATATATACATCCAACCTAAACATTATTTGAGGCCAAAAAAAACCCTAAACATTATTATGAGATCGTGGTTAAAGTTTTGGAGTAATTAGAGTAAAAATTTTATCTAACTAGCTAAAATTATACATGATTGTGTTTTTCAATTTAGATACTACTTTATTTTAGTGAGCCAAACTCAATATTAAAAATATATGATAATAGACTAACTAAACCCACGCTAGGCCAATGCCTCATGAAGACTACAATAATTATTCTAGATCACTCATAATCAATCCCCTCGGATATCAGGGGATTTCCTCAACAAACAAAGCCAAAATTCTATAAATAAGTAAATCCTCGATCACCACCAAAAAGGCATGCATGCTACCAATGAAACCCTAGCTAAAAACTTTTAAATTTCTTCATATTCAGAGACTGATTTAATTATTAATTGGAGGTGCTTTACAAGGCATTGCCCTGTGAGTCATTATTACAGGTACTCAAAATTACAATAGTTAACAATCTTCACTATATTGAAAAAAATCAGACTCATTTAAAATAGTATATTAATTGATGTCACAAAACTCTTATACCAATTGCAATAAATAAGTGAAGAGACTATTCACCCATACAGTACTCAGAGAGTCGAGGAGCAACAGTCATATTCACGATTACTTTTACTTGAGTGTCTTTCTTGACGAATTGAAGAAGTTCAATTGCTTTTGCACATAGTGGGAACAATTTTGCACCAAGTTAAGCAATTTTTCCTCCTCGGTTATTGTAGTTTTTATTTTATAGATATTTCACATTTTTTATTGTGATATATATATATATCTATAATTACATCCCATTATCATCTCCATCTTGAAATCCATGTACCACAAAAAATAAAGCTTATAGGTTCATGAATCATGCTATGCATAGAGAAAAGGGGCCACAGAAAGGCACATTATATATATATATATATATATAATTAGCATGTGCAAGTGCAACATATGGAAAGAGACTATGTATCGGGAAGCATATATAAGAAGAGAGAGTCATTGATTGGAATCACCCAACTGGTTAGGTCAATTAGATAGTAAAAGAAGAGGATGAGAGACGACACGTGAAATATAATGGGAAAGGAAGAAAATGTTAAAGTATTTCACACACACTCACAAACACAATGCAAGAATGGTCCCCTTATTAGGTTGAATGGTTCAAAGTGGCATTTCCTTTTCTCTTTCTTCTTCTTTTGAAGTAAACAAGTACTACTGCAGCACAGTAAGCAGTGTTATATAATATATGTACGTGAGTCAAAATATGTGAGCCTGTGTAAGTTTGCCCCCACCACTCTATTATACCTATTATCTCTCATTTATATTAATTCACACCCATCTTGGCATATTTCTCTTGTCACATTATTAATGCTAACCCAGCACCACCTTCAATTCATCCCTTCATTATATGCCTTATATGATGAATAATTTTAGGCGGATCAACCAAAATAGGTACTCTTGTTCATTTGGGTATGTTTTTACTTTTTAAATTGTCTGAAAATTAATTTCATTATTAGGGTTTTATTATATTGAAGATAAAGTTTTAGGTAAACTACTGTTTGTACGTCTAACAAAAATTAGCTAAGCAGGCTGGTAAGAGTTAAGTAGAAATAAATATATATGGACAAAAAAAAAATGTACTTTGATTGATTGCAAATATACCATTAAGAGTACGTGGGTCTAGCAGAAAAGACTAAAGTTATGAGTTTAAATCTGTATTATAGAAGAAATACACATATTTATCGTTCGACGATATTTTAGTAAACATGATTGTCTCTAATGTATACTTAAGAGAAAAAAAAAGATTTATATATATCTCTCTCACAGGTGCATATATATATATACACGATATGGACTTTGAATTTGAGTATTTGACCCTCCCCAAATTAAAACCTATTCCTTTTTTTAAAAATTATTTTCTCAATTATTAAAATACTTGTTATATATATTTCCCTTTCTGATAAATATTTATTATTTAATGTCAAACCTAGATAATATTCTATATTGGTTTTGTTAAGATATATTTCTAAGAAGAAAGATGTTGAATTTTGAAAGAAAGAGGGGATAAATGGGCTACATTATTAAGACAAGTATTTTAATGTTTGACCAACCAAATGATGAAACGAATTTATTTGTGAAAGATTGATATGTAAGTCTTTTATTTATTAGCTAGTGACCAATCCACATATGGTGGAACTTTGAGAGTCTTATTGAAAAGTGTATTTATTGAGACACTCTTGCACGTTGTTGTAGCTTTAGACTACCTAGTTTTGAACCAAAGATATCTTTTTAATTGAAACACAATTTTCAAGCAAATAATTCTTCAATAACTCAAATCATGCATAAAAAAAATAAAAAAAAATTATCCCCTTGTTGCTTTAAAGTGCAAGGTTTCGTGGCTTTCAATGATTTTGTACAACAAGAGCCACATAAACTAGATAGAAAACACCCTCAAGTTATTGGGGAAACAACAAAACCATGGAAACTAGAGAGAAACAGCTTCTTCAAGTCCTTGCAACCCACTCACGTACGTACATACACCCCTTTTCTCAATAATTAAATTGTAAAAGCTTTTTCTTCGTTCTTTTCTTTTGAGTCCCTCTTTTGAGAAGGATAAGGGGCACAATTTCAGAGACCCCCCCACTATATATATATAATTTAGTAGTAAGAGAGGGACTTTGCAGAGTACTTCATTATTCAAAAATCTATAGGACCATGTATATGTATGTGTGTGTATATATATATATAAAGTACTCATATATTATTGGAGTGTGGTGGTAGGGTTTTTTCTGATTTCTGAGATATACCTTTTATGGATAATTTGCGATAACAAATACTATGACAAAATTATCTACATTTGTTGTAGTAGGAGAATTTATTGAGTTTGGCATGTTGGCCAAAATAACCAAATCAATGAATGAGTAGTGTGGTTGTTACGGACCGTTTCACCAAAAACTTGAGTTTGAGTGAAATGAAGGTTCAAGTCTTCAAGATAATGTTCTAAGGGTACGTAATTTTATATACATGTCTTACCCTTTATACTTAATTATAATGTTGCTCTACAATTTATTAGAGTAATTTACTTATTAATTTATTGATCTTAATAGAGCAGCTTTGAGATGGCTCTTGTTGTGATGACCAACCAGATATGAATGTAAATTATAAGATTAAATATAATAGATCTCTAATACCGTACCGTCAATTAATTAATTAAGGAGGTGAAATAGCTATAAATAAGTCAGTTCTCTCATTTGTATACCATAGAGTGATGAAGTGATGAAGGGGAGTGATTTCCATTTGAATAGATAAAATTAACTCTCATTCAAAGGTGGATTTTTTTCAGTCCAAAAAATGGGTGGATTATTTAAATTAAAAATCAAAATAGAAATCATGTCAAACATTAAAAACTAAAATGAAGTTTTGAGTTTTTGACTAAGTTATAATTACAATCAGTTATATCTTTTTGTTTATAGATTATTGTAAATTTAATGGTAAAATTTGAGTCTTAATTAACTATTAGAGTTAAAAGATTATTTTATCATTTTTTGGCCAACAAAGTTTATTTTTGGCCGAAGCCCAACAAAGTTATTTTATCGTTAAATATGTGTTAATATATATTAACGAAAGTAACAAAAAAATAGTGATATCACATAGAAAACCGCTATTAATAGTGATAATGATATCATATCATTCTGGCAAAAAAAAAATGATATCATATCATATATACTACACTAGCATGTGAGGTATATCATTTTCAGCTAATTAATAGTATTGCTCTATCAACTAATATTATATGACATCATCAACTAAATATTTTACATCATTAATTAAAATAGTAACATCAGTAAATGAAACATCATATAATAAATTAACGATATCAAATCATTGACCCAATGCACATTATGCGTGTCATTAACTTATTTAAAAGTCTTGTTAAAAAAATAAACTTATTTAAAAATCAGATTGATGAAACAATAACTATAGAAAATTTTATGAAAAACTAAGAAATAGAAGAAAAAAAAAGCTATTTTGTAAGGTTAATATTAATATAAGATGGAGCGGTTTTCGTCAATAGATTTATGAATTTGTCATATAACTTTTCTCTATGTATAGAGTTACTTATTATATTATTTGTTTAATTCTACAGTTTCCTAGACATATGTCCATCAACAAATATTCCTAGAAAAAGAAATCAACATATTTTAGTCCAAAATTCATACTTTTTTCACACACTAGGAATTGAAACAAACGAGGCTTTAGAAACCTAGGATGCATGGATACAAACTCGCATGCTTTGGGACTTGCAATAGTGAAATCCAATGTTCCTCTATGCTTGTGTTTTTACTTCATCAACTTACCCGTTAAGGAATGCTTTTATTTTCCCCCTTTATTTATTGGGCCTCTATATATCAATATTTTTGGATCATGATTTATTATCAATATAGATAGGCCCAATTTTGTAATTCCCATAGTTCATGATTTGAAAATCTCATTTGACCCAAAACAGAATTGGCAACCCACTTTCTCTATTAGTTATTAACTTTTTTTTTTTTTGAGAAAGTTATTAACTTTTATAATTTGCATTTTCTTAATGCAAAATGATGGAGAAAATTTTGGAAGACACTTCCTTAGAGACGAAGAGAGGTGTGTTGTCTCTTCCCCTTTCTCTTTTTTATCTGTAAATCTTTGTTCTTCATGTATTTGAAAGGAGATATGTTCTTATTTATTGATATTCTTACTTTGATTCTCTTACTTTGCCCTAAAAATTCTTTGCTAAGCTGTATTGTTAATTTTGAGCTAAGTTTATATCTCCTTTGTTATATCGCCTAGTGCTATTATACTTTCTTCCTCGTGAATGAAGTTCATGTTGTGACAAAAAAAAATGCAAAAATGTATGAAAGGATAGAGGCTTACTGATATTCTTCGGACAATCAAGTTATAAACTGTAATTTAAGCTGTAGCTTTACTTTTAATCATCCCAAGATTATACAACTCTTGTCGTAGTTTTGCTAACTATGTCGTACACAAACAATATTAGAGAAGAAAAAGGATGTATTTCTGCTTTTGAAATAAAATGAAATAATCAAAATTTTAAGTGAATTATTTGGTAGTAAAGATGGATGGAGTCAAGGGTGAGAGCTACAATGTTTCGTTTAGGAAAGGTAAACTTGATGATTTTATCATTATTTGTATTACTATTTGTTTATTTTATTTGTACTCTATCTTATATTTAATATTTGTTGAGTATCCAAAACATTTAAAATAATGATATAAAAATAAAGGGAAAACTGCATTTACCCATCCAGAACTATGTGTTCAATTGCAATGTCCCCCTAATTTATCAAATTAACCTTTTAATCTATTAATTTAATAGCAATGTCCCCAATTGTCAGCAACACCGTTACTTTTTTCTCTTTTAAGTTCCTGTAACTTATATAAATACTTCATAAGATGTCAAATAACATAATTACCCTTATAATGATTTAAATTTATAATTTTAAAATATATCATACATTTTAATTTTAATTTTTTTACAAGTTTAGTATTTTATTTTACTTTGTTTTATTTTTAAAAAAATTATTAGTTTATTTTTTTTCAGTTATACATTTTTCGTTCATCAATTTTTATTTCATTATATAAAGTTAATACAATAAAAATTAAATAAATATATTTACATTATAAATATTGAATAAAAAATATTAGAAAAAATCAAAATTAACAAAAAATTGATATAATAAAATGCTTGTCCATTTAAATATATAAAATAAAGTAAATCATTGTAAGGGTAATTAAGTCATTTGATCATTTTATGAAGTATTTATATAAGTTACAAGGACTTAAAAAATAAATTAGGGAAGACATTTCAATAGTTCAAAAGTGAATAAATGCAATTTCTCCTAAAATAAAACGTCTTAATTAGAAAGTAAGATATATTCAATATTTTAGATTCAAAGTATTTCTTAGTTCAAAAAAAAAAAAATTCAAAGTATTTCACCTCAAAATGTGTATCTCTCTCACTGTCTCACACAATCCATTTCCCCAAAGACTTTCCTTATTCGAAATTTGCACTCCCATTGCAAATATCATTGTAACCTTTGTCAATTCCAATAGATCTTCGTAGGATATGGTTACTTTTTTTTTTTAAAAAAAAGGTCTATTTAGATTATGTTTCAAGCAAGTTTCATACAAGTTGGAGGGGTGAGTGAAGTGAAAAGATTTTTAGGTCATAAATTGATTGACTTAATTAGTTAGATCGACTAATCAAAATAAAAAAAAATTAGTTAGATCGACAATCAGATTGAATGACGTCATAAATATATGAATATTATAATATTAATGATCTATAATTAATAAAGTATAATCATAAAATGTATATAATAATATATACTTGTAAATTTATAATTTCATTATTCTACACAAACAAATATAAAATTCATGACATAAATAATTATAATTAAATTAATAAAAGTGAAAATAAAATGAGTTTTTGTCTTTGCTTTAATAAATTTACAATATTTTTTATTGAATTTCATATTATTTTTTGCATTTACCCTCTATAAAACCAACAAAAAAAAGCCAATTTTTTTATATAAAAAAATTGTGACCTAATCGGTTTTCAAAAAATCACCACGAATCACAATTTAACCCGATCCAAAACGATTGTGATCAGTCTAAAACAATCTAACCTCTTGAACAATCTGATAATTCAAACCGATTCGTCTTTATTTTCAGATCTTGGTCAGACTAATCCCACCGTCCGGTCTTGTTTTCATAACTCTGGTTGTAAGTTTCAAATTAATTTGAGCTTATGAACCCCAAACCCAGCCGAAATGTGAACAACGAACATTGTCTGACAAACGAAAAAAAGATGAACAACAACACCCAACATTCCTTTAACTTTAGAAAGTGTTTCTCGTGGCCCATAGGATCACATTGTCCTCAAAATGTATTGGACATTCTCATCTTATGAACCCATTGCTCTAAAATTCCTTCACGTTTTGTGAGTTAATGGGATCATAATTCGAGAAATATTCAATGGATCTCTTGGGGCATGTTTTGGCAGAAGTTTAATGTTAAGAATTTGGGAGAGGATATATTAAAGTACGGATTTGCTAAGTACCTAAATTATGAGATCCTCACCATTGGTTACTCATACTTTGTCTAATGGATGGTGAGAATCTCATAATTCATGTACATCAACATATAGATATTTTCGGGGATCCACCCCCTAAAAATTTAGGATAGTTATAGAGAGGTGAATAACTTAAATTATTCAATTCTCAAATGTTTCATCTAACTTTTTCAATTTTATAATTTGTATAATTTTTTTAATTTATAAAATAGAAATTGAAAAAATTAAATTCAACAATTGAGAGCTATCTAGCTCTCCAAAGTCTCACCCAAAAAGTTATCTAAAATGACTTGAAAAGAAATAGAAAACGTCACAACCACTGCTCAGATTTGGAAAGTAGAGAATTATAAAAGGAAAAAAAAAACTTTAAGAATTGAATATCAATGCAGAACAAGGTCACATTCTAGTTACATGATTCTTAAATTTCGAACGTGGCACGACTATGTCATGGAATCAGGCAATCAACAATCATTAGCTTAATATTTATATGTTCAATGATAAGTGATAACTTTAACTTCCTTTGCACATTCTTAAATAATAACTAAGTACTTAATGTTTATATATTTACTTAAACATTTAATTTTATTTTATCAACCAGAAAAGCTACCACTTAATTGTTACAAAGTATTCTTGACAACCTTGGAATAGAATTCACAATTATAAGCTAAATAAAACTCTTTAACCATACACCAAGAGTGTTTCCTCAAAATAAAATAGGAACTGAAGTAGAAATAAAGGTCTCATTTGTACTTCTCCAGGACATATCAAAATTTGACAATAGGTACGAGGGAAAAGAATCTAAAAGAAAACGAGAAATGTGACAAATGACCCTGAATTCTGTAAAATGTACACAGAACAAACACTTTGGACATATTAGACTCCAGGTAATGTACAGGCAGGGTGTGAAGTATGTGAGTTTGTCATTTCACAGCTTGTTAAATACAGCAGCTGCTGATTCATACAGACCAAAAAAAAATGCTGTCAGTGTTGTCGGAGAGATTCTGGCCAAGGAACAATTTCAACTCTCCACAGCTGACATCAAATGCGAAAAAGCTGCCATTCCTTTGAAATCCAGTCCCAAGAAACAATCAGATCAATGTTAATGGTTAACCTCCACTAAAATCCGTGGCGCCCTGAGAAGATTGACTACACCCCTCTCACCGGATGGAAAGCAGGAGAAAGAAAAAATGAAATAATCGCCATACCAGAAAAAGATGGTCAGCAGGAAGGCATCGGCATAAAGTCACAGCTAAGTGAAAGAGCTATCAATTTGCTGTTGAAGATCTTGAATCATCAGTTCTATTTCCGCGGCACATGCAATGTGGGCATGGAAAGCTATATATTGAATCATTTGGTCTTTTGAGCTCAACTCCCTTAGAATCACTATGCGACCTCATGATCAGCAGTTGGCGCTTGAGACTTTTCCACCTGGAAAATAATCATAGAACTCTTCAAATACTCTCTAGTTTCCGACGACAAAACAATACAATCATCTTTTTATCAGAACCAAACCATAATTCCTCGGACTGTCTTAATTAAAAAGTGAATAGCACAACAATGAGGAACATAGCTCCGAAAAAGATAAACAAGAAAAATCTGGCACACTCTTTGTTACTAACATGGCTCTTGCATTCTCAGATTTGTGGCGACTAAATTTCTTCCTGTCACACTCGTGTTACTACCTACAGTCCTATACAGTAGTGCAAAGTTGTATATTCAAGAATTTAGTATATAGCAATTTCTATATTTGAGATATTTGTTGACGGCCCAGGCTTTAGTATGCTTTTAATCAAAATAACTACCACCACAAATAATTTTTTTGGACATACACTTCATTAAATCCTGTCATTTACATCACTATTTTCAAAACTAGTAGATAATTAACTTATTGGTGCACCATAAATCTGAACAAAAAGAAATATGCAGCAAGGTAACATGATACATACCCAATACTGGGATTATCAAAAAGTAACGCTAACTTCCGCTTATCAGGTTTAATTGTCTTTGAGTGTCCACCATATAAGTATCTTCTGTGGCCCAGCAGAAAATGAGGGAAGTTACCACCTTGAGTTGTGACAAATACCTCACTATGAAGACAAACAGTGTAGTCTATGGCAGCCATCCTGGAAGAATAATTCTAAAAGAAGTAACTAGAGTAAAAATACAGCATTTGATGAAGCCTGAAAAGTGGGTGGGGCAAAGTCTGAATCTGTACCTTAAATGGTGCAAGCTCCTCTTCAGATGCCAGTGTTTCCTTTGTTTGCAAATTAGGAAACATTTCCAGTAAAGGGGCCATATTTTTTGCAGCATTATATATTTTTCCAGATGCTAAATAGATAGATGTATTCTTAGTGAAACCCATTCCCCTAAGCATCAAGCCAACCTGAAGAGATGCAAGAACATAGCAACTAGATAATTTTGGACTGGAATTTCAAGGGAAAACTAATATAATTTTCTGCTGTCATAAGACCAGTAAGGTACATTAAAGTAATGAAATGTGACTCCCGGTAAGCTTTTGAACTCCTAGGCTCCTAACTAGAATAAAGAAAATTTCCAGAATAAAAGTAAGTGTTCCAGAAATATTCCTCCTCTTCTTGCAGATGAAGATCAAGATCAGAAGAGATTCACACTGCACCTGTATCCCATACCCGTACCCGTATACATGCAACATAGATTTACAGAGACAATTACCTCTAAAGGAGTAAGGGGACACTTCCCGTTAATCCTGTTTACTCCAGGACGTATAACTCGTCCAGGTTTTGTAAATTTCCCTTTCCAACCTCTTTCTCTTGCTGCATCCATGTCAGTTTTCTCTTGTTTTTCACCATCAAAAACACAACAAGAGAAAGCAACCATATCCTGCACATAGTTATATATGGGACAATGTTACAGCTGACACTAAAATACAATGTTCATAATTTAGAGCAAAAAACATTGATATAAAAAACACAAGAGAAAGCAACCATATCCTGCACATAGTTATATATGGGACAACGGTTACAGCCAAAACTAAAATACAATGTCAATCTTCATATTTTAGAGCAAAAAAGCATTGATATCTGATTAAATCTAACCTCTTCAAAACGAAGATGTATGGACACATATTTGCCACCATTTGTTTCACTACGCTCTCTCATTCTTGCAACCAAAGATTCACCTAAAGTCAATATAGGACTAGAAAACCGTAAAGCCTCATAATTTGCCAAGCATCTGAGCCGTTGAACAGCCAGAGGTGCATCAAATGACAATCTATTTGCGAAAGGAGAAATCCTAATGACCCTGCATGATTCAATAGATAAGTTTTTACATTAACCAAAAAAAAAATCTCAAAAGTTTTCCTCCAGTCAAATGTTTGAGGTTATAATAAAGCTACTCATGAGCCTTCAATCCTTGTAACCCTTCATTCTCCTAATTTAAAAAACTAAAAAACAATTATTATAAAAAACTTCAATGCACATGGTGGACCAATATAACTTGTCCTCGCCTCAAGCCCAAGAAGCTTTTATTTAAGGGGCTGTTTTTAAGGTTATATTTGATCTACTCATTAGGTTTCATGTAACAGACTAGACAAGTTATAATCTTACACATGCTATGATACTAAAACAGGCTTTAATAATCTGTCTACTTTGGTAGAGTAAAATTACCTGTTTTTCTACTTTGGCCGAGAAATATTAATATATTTTTCCCCAATACAACCATGTGGACTTAAAATATTTCAAATTGAGGCCAGTTTCTTAGGAAGAAAGAAGTATTGAACTTTTCTTTGGATTTTTGAAGTTCTGGGCAACAGGAATGAGCTGGGGCCTCGGATATTAATTTTATTCTCTTCCTTTAAAACCATGCCCATTTATAAATTATTCCAAACAATTTTACTGCTATAGATAAATTTTACAGTAATCTAAAATTAGCAATTCGTTCCCAGTTAATAAGATATGCTCACTTTTCTTCAAGTAACTTTGGCAGTACCACATCTCTGTAGTACCCTATAGATGACCATGCCTTTACCCTAAAATTGTAAACGTTTGTGAAGTTGCTCCCAAATCTTTCCATCAGGTACTCAGGAATTTTATAGACCACCCGCACATCATTTTTCAAGGTATCTACAAAATATTCTTCATCATAAATGTCTTTGAATTTGCTGGCAAGCAAAAGATAAAGAGTCAGTGATCCATTGAAAAAAATTCATAACTATCAGTACTAATTTGAAGAAACTCTATATGAAAGAAAAGTGCAATAGAAAATAGTACTTTACAATCCCGTCTAAATTTTATGAAATTAAGGGGAAATGCTGCAAAATGAAAATATAACTGAAACATTGAGCATTAGCAGTGAAATGATGGTTTTGAGAAATCTAGAATTATTAAGAATGATCTTATTTCTTATTTTATCATTATCTTTAGGATTAGAATATTTTTTATGTTATTATCATTATCTTTAATCCTTTATCAAATGGGATTAGATTAGATTAGACTAGATTTCTTTTGTTATTATTTTTTCTAAGTAGGTTTAGGATTCCTAACTTGATTAGGAATATTTTTTTCCTTATTTAAGTCGTTGCAAACTTTTTTTTTTTTTCGAAGTGAATAATAATAAGAATTTTGCTACCTAATTCCTCAATAGATGGGAATCCAAATAGGGGTACGACAGGTAATCCATTTAGTACTTAAGGGGTATGGCCAGTTTTAAGGGTAGGTCCACCCAGCCCCCTCCTTACCCTTTTTCTTTTTCCTCCCCTCCTTTTTGGTTAGGTCTCTGTAAATAGGTATCAAAACTAGGATGAACCCAACAAAAAGGGCTACCTACAAAGAGTGCAACCTGGGTAGCCCATAAGGTTAGAGCCAGAATGACAGCAGCAGATTGCAGCCATCTAGAACTTCAGCTTTTCAAGGGCGGCACCATGATGGAGTCCTGCATCAGTGAGCCACAGGGAATCCATGTGTAGTTCCTCCTACTGACAAGCTGGTTTTAAGGGTTCCCCCAGTTTGGTTAGGTCTATATCATGGAACTTATTGCTTCTAGAGAAGAATGCAAGTCTCAGTATTAGTTGGCAAAAATACCAAGGGGAATAAGTGGGAAGGATTACTGGAAGTAGTCATTGGGATAACTATGACATCTAGAACAAATGAAGAAAATAAATAAAAAAGACAAAAGTATTATTCTAGTAGTCCCTTACATTTGGGGTTAGATTCAATTTCGTCCTTTATGTTTTTAGAATGATTTATTAAGTAATACTAATACCATATGAATTCTTAATAAAATGATCTAATGTATTTTAACATCTTAGTAAGTTTTTAATGTCAAAGACCAAGATTTTTTTTTTTTGGACATTTGGCTAAATTATTTATAGAAAAATGTATTTTTTTTAAAAAAAAACTGCAAGAGATGTTTAGAGTCTCACTTTCTATAAAAACAAATTATATTAAAATATTAGTGATATGTAAAATAGTAATTAATATAAAGAGATAAAAATCTAATTTAGAACTTGAAAGATTGGCTCAAATAGAACATAAAGGATGAAATTGAATCTGATAGATAAGAGAACAAAACAATACTTTTGCCTAAAAAACATAAAGGAAAGGAGAAAATAAGAACAAAGACAATTTCATCCAAAACGAAAAAATGCCCTACATGCCAACCAAAATCCAAGTCATTGTTGTCCGTCCAATAAATATTTCATTTTGCAAAACATGAAGACCGATTAGAGATTCCTAATAAGCAAATCAAACAACAAAATCATATGGAATATGTATCCATATATATAATTAGCATTGGTTCAAGATTAATATAACCATATAGGCCAAAATACTATGCCAACATCAATTACTAGACTTTCTAGTCCTAAAAATCAAGAGACCAAAGAGCATACAAACCTTGGATCTTTCCATATGCTATGATAGTGAAAGTTGGGGATCAAAAGTGTAGCATTGAGATAACCAGCCACAGCAACAGCATTGCCTATCTATGAAGCATTGACAACAATCATGAAAAACATAGTCAAGAGTAGTGCCATCTTAAGCAATCTGTAGCTCAAACTACTGCAATCACCTATGAAAACAAGAAATGTACAGAATAATGAAACTAACCGATGCCCTTTGCTGATTCAAGCCACCATTAGCCTCTATGTATATGTAACCATTTGAGTCTGGTAGGTCTATCAACAATATAAGAAATGTTCAAAACCAATATATATTGGCAGAAGATATATGCCACTAAGGTGTAGTCAATCAAAATAATTATTTGAAGATTATAAGAAAGAGAGCAAAAATAATGTATTCTGCATCTGTACGTCAATTCAATTTTTTTTTTATACCTCCTGAAGATTTGTTGACACATGGTTTCCACTCACCACCTTTGTAGGAGCTTTTCCATATTGTTGATATCTGAAAAGAAGTTAACAACAGGTATCAGTAAACAAGTTTAACAGAAAGACAAGGATAAAACTGATATAAATTTCTTTATAGGTTTGCCACTAGATTCCTCCAATCACAAGCTTTATTTACATTATCTCTCAATTAAGATTAAGTGTACAAAAAGTTGCTTTATTTTTATTGGGGAACCTTATAGCAAAATTATAAGAACTTTATATAATTTTAATCCAAAAAAAAAAAAAGAATGCTTCTTCAAAGTACCAAGACTAGCAACAATAATCTTGATGATTTTAACTAATGGATTGAGTGGGGTGAGGTGGGGTTGGGATGGTTTGAGTATCTTAACCAAAAACCATCGATTGGACGTGTATGACCTAATGGGAAGACAAGGGTTATAATGGTTTCAACTTGGGGTCAGGATTCTCTATAATTTTTCATCTCTTTTTTTCGTCACTCGCCATTTGCTCATTTTTCTAGGGTTGATATTACAAAGATAGTAATGGAAAAATCATCATTCAAACCCACCTCAACCTATTAATGACATTGTAACATTCAAACAATAGGAAATGAGATGCCATAAGAAATGCACAGATGAAAAATCAACATAGCCACTAGCCAAGGAATGCAAATGACAGAGAATGAAGGCACAACTCTTGCAAGTGCTGATAAACATAAACTATGCTGCCCAGATCTTTTAGATGAAAAGTAGTCCAAATTAACGTTAAAGTTTTAGTTAAAAGAAAGAGCTGTGGTAATGTTCAAAGTATCACATGAAAGACTTTCAAAGTGAAGGTATATGGTGTCCATCCCCAACTCTAAATAAAGAACTTTTGAATTTTGTAATGCACATAACAAAATATAAATGGAAATTTCCATTTCTCTATTTTGCAAATCATTACTATGTCTTCAATGGAATCTGTGTGGAAGGAGAGGGATTGGCCAGAAAAAATAAGTGATAAGTGAGGCTCATGAAAAGCAGAAATGATAACACTGATGCTTCTGAATCAAACTGGCCAAACTATTTGGTCTCCGGCTTGGTTTTTTCACGTAGATAGATATTAGATGATACACAAGAATAATTTTTCCACAAGTAACTATCCCCTGTCAATTCCCATCCACATATCACCAAACGATTAGAATATATAAATGTTGCCCTTCCTAAAGCAAGTAGCAGAAATCTATAAAAAGGTTCAAGCTATGTTTAAATACAAACATTCCAAATTACAAAAATGCAAAACTAGAGTATATTCAGAGATTTACCGTTCTTAACTATGAAACTATCCAACAAGCTAGAACGATGCAATACATAAAATAAGATCGGAATCACAAGATCGTGAGAAGCACAAGAAAGTTCCATGAATCTTCAAAGTTGAACAGTAAACCCAAATTTTGAGAGAAATAGAAAATTGAAGTAAATACTAATTGAGCGTACCCATCGGGAAAAGAAAGGCAAGAAAGGAAATGCAGTAATATAATAAATAGTAATACCAACCGCATCGACCGAGGAGTTATCGGAATCCATCTCAAGGCGAAGCTTGGCATAGAGCTCGGGACTCCGATACACAGACCCGGGAGCAGGCCGGTGTTTAATGATCGGAACGACGTCGAAGGAGACAGTACCCATGTAGAGAAGCATGCCGGAGATGTAGATAAGAGGAGCGAAAAGGAAGACGCCCTGACGGCGAAGTAAGGCGGAAAGGAAGATCCAAGAGAGTCGCTGGGCAACGGTCCTACCGGCGGGCTGAACCGGAGAGAACCGGGCGGTTTTGGAGCGACCTCGGCGAAGCCTGGGTGACCGGAGCGGCGATTGCGGCGGCGACGGCGTGGAGTGGCCACTACTAGGTAGCCGATTGAGAGGGTGCATTTGGGATCCAAGAAACTACATCACATCACCAACCAACCACTGCATGAATTAGAATGAATGAATGAATGAATCCCTTTGCCAAAATTCAGACACAATTCACAAACAATGGCAGCTTGTATTGGGGGCAATTGAGAAGAAAGAAGAAAAAACGGAGAGAGAAGTTTAATTTGCGTGATTGCGTCTGATGCGAGAAGAGAGAGACAAAAAGACAGAGTGTAAGAGAGCTGGAGCCCCAAAGAGAGAGAGAGTGCACGTGCTTTGGGCTCTATGCAATACAATAGGAGTGGCTGATACGTTAGCTTTGGCTACACATTTTTGGTTTTGGGTGCTATACGATTCGCCTATATATGCCTATACGTAAGGTATTCAAAAATTTGTATTTTCAATTTTGGTTGATACCTGAAATCAGATTGGGTTAAAATCCTTCATTTCTTGATTCTTATTTCTTAATTTTAAATTGTTTCCTTATTTAGGTTGGTCGATTTTGCTTTAATTATAGGAGATATGATCAGATATATATATTTAAGGAGAAAGATAACAAACAAAATACATTTTGAAAGAGTTTTTTTCTTCTTTTGGCTTTCATACCAGTAGAGTTTTTATTCTATTGGCCTTCATAGCCATCTCATACCAGTATTCGTTGCTGGTACTCATAGTAGCCTTCGTTGCTAAACCTTTTTTTCTTAACATCTTTGATTCCCTAAACTCATGGCAAACCTATTTGAGTCAACTGGTAAGTCTTAATTCTTTTTTGCTCTAAATACTTATAGTTCAGATTTCTCAAAAATGTTTTATATGTACTAGTTTTGACAATAGATGTGATATTTCTTGAAAGATTTTTTTTTTTGGGTCATAAGATACATTATTTGATAGCAACTTATAATGAAAGAATTGCGTGCAACTAAAACGACTTGTAACAATTTTTTTTTTAAGGCAAAACACCCTTTCGTGCCCCTAACGTTTGCGGTGATTTTCAATTATGCCGCTAACGTTTCATTTGTGTCAGTTGTGCCTCCAATGTGAAACGTTAGTTTCAATTATGCCCCAAATTTCAATCATCCACAAAAAAAACACCATTTTCGCACGATTAGAGCTCGGTTTTGATCAGATTTCATATGGGTAATGTAAAACGTTAGTTTCAATTATGCCCCAAATTTCAATCATCCACAAAAAAAACACCATTTTCGCACGATTAGAGCTCGGTTTTGATCAGATTTCATATGGGTTTTAATTTTCAGACATCACAAACTTGATTCCTTGAATCAATTTCAAAGATTAAACTCAAAATAGCCCCAAATCCGAAGAAAATCGGACCCGATTAACCCTAAAAATGACCAAAACAAAATGCAGCAAAACGAAGCATTTTTCTCAAAATTTCCATGAGCAAAATGATCCTAAGGAGCCGAAAATAAGTACCCATAAACTCATTTATCAAAACAAACTGAAACGAACAAAGATCGAAGCTCAAAAGTTCCGGAAAACGGTACACTAACGAGGGTGGGGGCATAATTGAAACTAACGTTTCATATTGAGGGCACAACTGACACAAATGAAAAGTTAAGGGCATAACTGAAAATCACCGCAAACGTTAGGGGCACAAAAGGGTGTTTTGCCATTTTTTAATTATCTTTAAATAAATGCAACACCTCAAATTCCTTCCTCATTTGCATGTCCTAAACAGTATCATTGATATACATTAAACAATATCATAATAAATTATATTATGTTAATTTATGATTAAACTAATAGTCTAATACTTTTTTTTATAATAAATTATATCGCAATTAATAGGAGCATATGCAGGCCATATATTTTGCAGTGCAAATCATGCCACGGCTGCCTTGGAGCCCTCTTTCCAGCCTATCACAAACAATATGCAAGAGCCAAGAATCATCACAATAAATCAAATTTTATAATGTACAGAAAAGAAGGGAAAAAAAAACCACTATGCCTGCCAAACAAAAGATAGTTAATCACTTAATCATGACTGACTCAGAACTTATATGCGAAAATGGCATGGAATTTTATTAGTAAAAACTTGGTTTTTTCATGAAGTTACCAATCTACCATTACAAATTGACAACATTCTCAAGATATCTATAAAAGCCCTATCCTAAGCCCAATCATTAATCAACAATTAAGAAAGAATCTATCTCAGTTTTGATGGGCTAATGCTATCATATCAAATGAGTGACAGAGTGAGACATCCATTGAATTTCCAGACACGAAGAGCATATGTATAGTTTGCTTCCAATTGAAACAATCCATCCCATGTTCACAGCCACCAAAATCCAATGAAAAGGCATAATTCATTGTAAAAGATAAAATTGGTAGCATTACAAATTTTTTTAATGTTTAGTTATAGAAGGGTCATACATACCACATGATTGCTCTCGTTCTATGTCATAGAGATGCATAGTACATTCTAAAATTGGGTTGGTTTTTCTGCTTTAGATGCATGATTACAATGGTCATAGAGATTTATAAGTATATTAATCCCCTGCGGTACATAGTACATTATGACTAGTTTCTTGTACCTGAATGGTGGCTGCTTAGATCGATCATTCTCAAACCTAGGAAGGCAGAGGGGTCAAACCGGCTGAAACAGAAAGCAACTAGACATAAGTTAAGGCATGACATTTGCTACACCAGCAATTTCCATGTTAAGTGCGATTTCTTACGTCTTTCCTTCAAAATCTGATTCTTTATAGGTGGTTGTCCAGCTCAATGTTTTCCCACATGAAAATGCATAAGCATTACTGCATAGCTAATGCATGATGAGTTTGATTAACACACGTGTCAGCATTTGCTGTTCTTAACTAAAAAAAGGGAAGTGCAGAAGCATAAATAATCAACATTTCTTTTGCCTTTCGACCATATGCTTCTTATAGAACCAGCAAAGAACATATATATCCACAATCCACATTGCCAACAAAGTTGTGTGTCTCTCCAAGTACTCACAAAGTTAAGAATAAAGTTTATATACAATTCCCAATATCTGCTTTTAAAAGATTATACAGAAGCCAGAAAGTGATGAGGTAAATAAAAGAATAGAGGAATGACTCAGTAGCTCCTTGTTCCTCATCTCGCAGATATACAAATTGTCATATCAATCAGCATATATTATGACATGAAGTATAAGTAACTAACTACGGATTTGCCTGACCTCATTAATGTTAAAAGAAAAAATCACAATCTAGCTAGAGGCAATATAAAAAAAACTGACACTCAATTTCACTGGACAAATGCTGCGGCCTTGACTGCTCACAACATGCTGTCTTTGTTTAAACATCCAAGCCAGGACGTGATATAAACAAGCCCAAGTGCCCAACAAACATAAAACCTATACCATAAAAGATTGCTCTCCAACAATTAAGATATCAAGAAGATTATATGTATTCTTACTAATAAAGATCATTTTTTTGTAATACATTCAGTTCATACTAAGCAGGACAGAAAGCAACAACAAACCACAACTTCAATATACTGCGACTAAAAGACTATATAACGAACCCGCAACATATGATTTATCAATGAATTATGAAGTGGAAAAAAGGATAGAGCCCCTAATACGAACAGAATTCCAATATTACCACTATATAAAAGATACAATAAGAGAATGGACGACAAAGAACAAAACAAGTGAAACAAAACCGCGGGATAAAATAGTGATTAGTGATTATAGTCAATCCCTAAGCACGGTTCCACCGAACCTCCCATCAACAAATAATAATAATAATTCCTCAGCTTAAAACCTTTGTTTAATCCTTATTTCACTACCCACAGAAAACTGCCTACTCATATCTCACTTGTACTCAAAATTTGGCACTGGCGGGGCATCAAAACTCTCCAAAACTTTGGTCTCGCTTCCTCCACTGGTGGGGGTCTCATCTTTCTTGCCTCCACCAAACAACCCACCAAACCATGATTTGTTCGTGGAATCCGAATCCGCAGGCACAGTTGGTGGTTGCTGAATCGCCTCCGGCGGAAAGCTTTGGCCAGGTAATCTATTCGTGGGGTATCCAGCAGGCATGGGTTCATCGATCATAATAGGCATCTGTTGCTGCGCACTGAGGAACTTATTGAGCATGATCCCAGCTCCTTCAATCAAAGCCAACAACACGCCACCGAACGCCGCCGAGCGAGCCGAAGCTCCGAGACCCTGGCGCATGGAGAGAAAGCCGCCGGTGGCAGCTCCGGCGAAGATGGAATTCCAGGGATCCTCCTTCTGTCGCAAGTAGACCATGGAACAGTCAAAAGTGGAGAACAAACCACCCCAGACGGCGAAACTGCCGCCGACACGTGGCGCGTTGAGACGGACGGCTTGTGAACCGCCGATCAGGCGAGAACCCTTGGGAGAGTTGTAGAGACCCTTGAGGAAGTGAAAGGCGGAGCCTCCGACGGCTCCCATTCCAAACGCGCCGCCGATGTCGTCGAGGATGCGATCGGGGCAGGGTTCGCGAGATGTCTCTGGAGTTCCCATGGAGTGAAATGAAGGAGGAAGAGAATAGGTTTGATTGGCCTTAGGAGAACAGGGAAAACAAATCAAGTGGTGCCGGTGGATCTCTTCTCCTCTCGTCTTCCGCCTTTTCTTCTTGGCTTTGCTTGGGGAAGGGGCGCTGATGAGTGATATGTAAACAGAAAACCTACTTTATGCTTTTATTCTCTAAATACTAGAAAAATACCAATGCGTGTCTCAATTTTACAATATGTTAATCTTTTGGTCTTTAAATTATAATAAAATATAAATCATTTCCTCAATTTTATACTGCCGTTAATCTTTTGTCCCTGAATCGTAGGAAAATGCAAATCAATATCTAAATTTTACACCACGGTAAAACCGTTTGGTTATTAGGATGTTAAATGAGGACGTGACAACGTTAAATAGTTATGTAGTCTCCAAATCAATGGTCCTATTCAGATTCATTTAACACATAATAAAAAATAATTTACCTCCATGCTGCGCATCACTATCTCCAATGTTGCCAACAAGCACCGACCGAACTTCACCTGCAAGTCTCCCGTCAGACTGTGCTGTTGCGCCAACACTAATGTCTAGCTCGAGAGATTCACTACCCCCCATCTGATTGGATCTATCACGATCCATCTCAACCTCAACCCCTCTCTATACCTTCACTCACACCAGCAATCTCCTTAGAGCTTGAACCGCGACTTCCAGTTCAACCGCATCGGTCCGAAATGGAGAGCTCTTGAACCAATTAGAGGTCGTTTTGATCTCCACCATGCTAGAGAGTAAAAGATTATGTCAATACTCAGATTCATTTAACACATAATAATTTATATAGTCTCCAAATCAATGGTCCTACTCAGATTCATTTAACACATAATAAAAAATAATTTACCTCCATGCTGCACATCATTATCTCCGATGTCGCCAACAAGCATCGGTCGAACACGCTATGCTGTTGCGCCAACACTAATGTCTAGCTCGAGAGATTCACTACCCCCATTTGATTGGATCTATCACGATCCATCTCAACCTCAACCCCTTCACGCACACCAGCAATCTCCTTAGAGCTTGAACCGCGACTTCCAGTTCGACTGCATCGGTCTGAAATGGAGAGCTCTTGAACCAATTAGAGGTCGTTTTGATCTCCACCATGCTAGAAAGTAAAAGATTATGTCAATACTGAATAATAAAGATCCACAACCAAGAATAGGACAAGTATACGATCCATAATAAATTATTTTTTATGGTCTGTAAAATGAATCTGGGTATGACACTTGATTTGGAGGCCACATAACCATTTAATGGTGCCACGTCATCATTTCACGCCAATGTCATCAAGCTAACTGATGATTAACAGTTCAAGGACCAAAAGGTTGACGGTATAAAATTCAGAGGCCGGTTAATATTTTCCTACAATTTAGGGACTAAGTCATTGACACAATAATAATTTAGAGACTAAAAAGTAAGTTTTCTCTTATGGAAAAGGATTGGAAGAAGAAAAAAAAAGTCTTGTTATTTTTGTTTTTAGGCCCAATATTCATCTTGCACAATTTTAAAGACCGGACGATTTAAAAAAATTCTCACTAAGTCGGAGGCTACGGCCCCACAATGTTCCAATACGCGCTAATCAAACGCTTTTAACTAGTAAGCCTAAGACTAGAGCACTCAGACACAAAGACGAGGGGAGAGAAAAAGAGAGAGAGAGAGAGAGAGAATGGGCAAAAACGCTGTCGCTGATCCTCCCAACTTCAAGAAATACGGCGTTCCTTTCTACTCAGTCGCATGGATTCCACAAACCATTCTCAAATCGCATCAGAAACAACCCACCGATGAGGTTTCCGACGCTGCCGACAGCTCTACGCCTTCACTGTCGCCCGGGTCTGGTGAGCTATACTTGGCGCTTGCCGGCGGTGGTGGAGAAGGCCGCAGCGGTATTCCCAATTCTCTGTTGATTGCTCACTTCGATGCCGCGTCTAATTTTCTCTCTGATCAGCCGGTACATTACTTATTTTCCTTCTTGCTCCATTACCAAATTCTTGTGGATCGATTTAGACGGTGTGTTGTGATTCGATACTAGCGGAATCCGATCTGATTTTGCTTCGGTTTGTGTCGTGAGATGCAATGCAGATTCTTGTGTGTTTATTACAGTGAAAGGAATTGTTTTAGTGGTGTGGTGATTGAAACTGTCAGTGTCTTCTACATTGATTGATTGAGCTAATTTTTTTAATTTTAGTTGTTATTTTTGTTGTGTTGTTTCGTAAAGATTAGGTGATTGTATTGCACGGAATCGTCGGCGTGACTGCGTTTAGATTTGTCTGTTTGAGAGAATTATTCAGCACCAATTGATGTAATAATTTGTTCCGCTGAAATACGCTGTTCATGTGTGTCTAATACTGTCATCTCTCTTTTGGGTAACTTCATTGTTATTTCAGGTGGCTAAGCTTGGAACTGATTCTGAGTTGCCTTATAGAATGACACTCCATCCTAATGGAGATGGCCTTATTTGTGCAATGCCAAAGAGTTGCAGGTTTTTTCCTTCTCATCCCTTCCTTGTCTGATAGAAGTTGGTTCTTTTCATAAAAATTTTAGTTAGTACTGGAATATGGTGAGGAAGTCCATCAATTCTATATTGTTGTACATCTAGAAGTTTGGTCTTAATACACTAGATGGAACGAACGTCAGTTAAGTAATATCTTTCTCATAGTTTTAGGCTTTTAGCTGCAGATGGATAAATAATTTATTCACTTAGTTCTAACTTCTAAGACTCTGTCAGTTTAGAATTGAGAAACCAAATAAAGTGTATCAAATTACATTGATTCTTGCCCTTTATGGTGCAAAACAGTCCTTAATAACCAGAATTTTTTGTAATTAGCATGAATGTGGTGGTGGCCTAAATGGATTTTGAAATTGGATTGACAAAAAGAGGTATTGCTGTATTGGGTATGCCAGATTTTCAGATTTTTTGTGCAGTAGCTATTGGGCGTATGAACCAAAATTTTGTGCAGTACGCCAGATTAGAAAGCAAAACTAATATTTTCAAAGTAAAAATATTAGTTTTGCTTTCTAATTGAGACCATAGTAATTTTCAATAACTTTATGCCATAAGAGATATAACAACTAGAGACTGCCAAAGGCCAAAGCTATTTACTGCCAATGTATGTTCTTAGACACCAAATTACCAAGGTCTAGTTCCATTGCCCTCCCTAGTCTATAGTGAGTCTCCCAAATAAGATTTCTTGAATCTCCCTTCTTGTTTATCCCACGCCAAAGCAAAGAATGTCCCACGGGACCTATGTTATTGTGCTGGTCAACATGCTCTATTGGTTTTTCACTACCCCAAAAAATAAAGGCTAAATTGCACTAAAACCGCTTGAGTTTTAGGGCCTAGGGGAAAAAAATACCCATGAATTTTAAAACTTGACAGATGGATCCTCTTAGCTTTTAACTTTGCTCACTTAGGACTATTGAATTTTAAAACTTGACTGACACACCCTTTGAATTTTCAATTTTGCTCACGTACAATCCCTGAGCTTTCAAAGAAGTGAGGCTATTTAGAGGTGTTGAGTGATTCAAATCGAATGCTCAGGGGATCTCTCTGTCAACTTTTAAAACTCCGGGTCCTAAGTGATCAAAGTTGAGAACTCAAGGGATCTGTTTGTTAAGTTTTAAAACTCGGGTGTTTTCTGCCCCGGACCTAAAACTTAGGGGGTCTTAGTTCTATTTAGCCAAAAATAAATATTGAATTTCTTTTGCTTTTTTCTTTGTTCTTTTTATCACAGAAATGGAGTTTCAGTATTTCCAGCTGTGAAACATTAAACCTGGAATTATGATTTGTTTGAGCAGATGGTTTGAATGGGATGTAAACAAGAATGCAGAGATTCATAAGTTGGATCTGAAGTCATCTGATAAAGTGCTTACGCAATTGGAAGATGTTGAGCAGCAGTTAGCCTTGGCATTTAACAATGATGGTACTATACTAGCTGTTGGTGGGGAGGTATAGTCTTCCTTGACATTTAGATAAGTTTATGCTACAATGTATATTTTTATATTTCAACATTCTCCTTCACCCAAATCCCTTTGGGTGCGAACTGCAACATGTGG
>QANZ01003777.1:118571-130370 GCA_003254925.1 Chamaecrista fasciculata
CCCCCTTTTTTTTTTTGTCCGAAAAGGTCCCCCATTAAAATGATTGGGGCTGATTCAAAGTTTTGATTTATCACTTGCAATCAACTGCTTGACATGGAAGTTAATCAGTTGGCTAATGTCCAGCATAGTCATACTTGCTATTACTAAGTGGATGGAGCAATTTGAATCATTTTATGGACGGATTGGTTGATCATAAGCATAGATGGTGCTTAAATATAATCTTTTGTATGAACTCCTTAATCCATAACCATTAAACTTGGTCATCTTTGTAATCGATTATATACTCATCATACTTTGTTTATTACATACAGCGTGAAGTTTTTAGCTCTTGCAGATTTTCTCAAATCAGTGATAAAGCCCATGTCTTGTATGTTGCTGCAATGACAGGTATGTTCGGTGGTAGAAAGTATTATTGTTATAATTGTATATTTATTTAACTGACTCTAGTATTTTTCTGTTGGAAATAGACAAAGGTGCAAGCATTCTGACATGGGATGCAAAATCTGGGGAAATGATAGGCTCAAAGCACATTATCCGTGATACAGTCTCCGCATTGAATGTCTCAGCTGATGGAAAGTTACTTGCATGGTAATTACACTTCCCTGCTACTTTTCTAGTAGTTATTCTCATCTACAGCTTGGAGCTTACTGGAAGCAAGTGGTGATTTATCACCACCTTATAGAGAACTTAGGCTGCATTTATCATTCCTTTATGCCCAGGTTTATGTTCTAAAGGTTTTAAATTTGGTAAATTGTGAGTTGGGACTAAAACTGAGTACCTCAAGCCACATTTGATAGTGACTACAGAAGCAGCCTGAGATCATTGAATGAATCGGCATATGGTACAGGCTTTTTTAATAGTAAGAAATATTTTGATCTTCTGAATCACCCTCAGTCTTGGTCATAATCAACATCTAGATGTGGTCTGAAATCTCAAATGTTTGTTTTATAGTTCCCTTTTGTATCAAAGATATTATATTGAACAATCACATATAGATGTTAACTAATGTATCACTTGTGTGTGTTATTAATGTGAGCTAATAGCAATAACTATTGCGAAGAAGTCCTTTTAAAGTCTATTTGACAGAGTCCATCCTGTCTAGTAAATACTTATCCAGATGATCATCATGTACAAGATTGATTGTTAAAGTGCATAAGTCACGCTCTTAATTGGATGCCATATAATTGTGAATAATGAGGTTGGTTGAATGAGATCCCTCCCCTCNTGAAACTAGTTTTATTTATGCTTTGTTTACCTTGTACTAGAATTTTGCACTAGCATGCATTTTAAAAGTTAGTGATAGTTGGGGTTTTTTATCACAGGGCTTTGGCTTCTGTATCTTTGGATTCAAGTGCAAGGGTTACTGTGATTGAGGAGAAGAAAAGTGGTACGTGCTTATTAATGAAAATGTAGCTTGATAAGAATCAATTGAGTTTTTGGTTTGCAATTAAATAACTGCTTTACTTATGGTCATGAGGATGGATTTTACATTTCTTACTCGAACCATTGAGGGTTTTATTTTATATTTTTTGTATATGAGTGCTGCATAATTCAGAACTCTTTCATCAAACCAAATATTTACTTGGAGTGCTTTATGCATTCCCTACTTTGGCTGTCCAATTTAATGCCCTGAAGTTTTGATGGTTTCTCTGAATATAGATTATTGGACAGCCTTAGATTTTAAGGTTGTCATGAATTCCAGGATCCATTATTGAAAAAAGCTTAAAAAATTTTGGAATTAATGTTATATCTAATGTTTTTAATTTCTTTTCAGGAGGATTGAGTTTGTGGGTTGCAGTATTCATCATCTTACTTGCAATAGCTGCCTATTTTCTGAAACTTCAAGAAATTGACAAGTTATTTATTCATTAGAAGTTAACATGTAAAATTTAGCTAAAAGGCTTTATAAGTGTAACAGCATAATTTTGATGTACTCTAACCTATAAATATTTTTTAATGTTTGTATTATACTGAATAATTTGTTCTTGGACTTAACCAAGCTTGTGCATTTTCTTACATGTTTGTACAATTAACATCCACTGGAACCAATCTATAATTTTATTACTTTATTTTCTTATAATCGTTGTTGTTATATTATAAGAATTTAGGTTGCTTTTAAAAATTTAGGATTAGTCCTTGACCTGATATGATATCCCTTTGTCTCGCTCGATACACAGAGCATGAGAGTCTGCGCCCCATTGTATCTAACTAATTTTGTAAGGTTGAATCTTAAGCATGCATTAAGGAAATGAGGCTGCTGAACCCAAGATGATTGAGATCACGATTAATAAAGTTATGTGTGTATAAATATATTAGGAAGTATATAAATTAGCATTTGAAAGATATACGGATTAAAGCAATAATGCCCGAGTTACTTTCATTTGATAACTTTGAAATACTCGTGGAAATCTCATTATTTTTCGAAAGCAATAATGCCTCAATTAAATTATCACCTTAGGATTAGATTATTTAACTTGCTTATCAGTAGTACTCTTATCTTGTTGCATAAAATGCTCTTCAACCCAAAAACTTGTAGATGGCAGTGGCTTACATTGGTGCTTATACTTCATATATAACAGTTTGTTAATAAGAGAGGATTTTTCTGCACTTTGATTTTTGGTGGTGTGTGTGGGTTTAAAGATTACCAGTCTCTGAACTTCAAGTCAGTGAATACAAGATTTGAAATGTGAACAAAGTGAGTATACTGGTTTTATTTCATTAAGTTTCTGATACAAAGTCTAAATTTGGAACATGCAATAATATAAATTGTGGGAAGTGGATGAACTAGTAAATTATATAAGTGAGAAAACAGACAAAAGAATGGGTACGGATGAATAAGTAAGAAGTTGAGGCTCAAATTAAAGAACATACCACAATGGGAGATGAGAGGGAGAGAATTTTATGTTTTAGAGCTTTTCTTTTTTAATTTTATTGATTTAATATTGTCCCTTTACGACATGGCATTCAACAATCCACCTAGACATTAAACATGTCCAATAAGACATTTAACAGCATGCTATAAGTGATCAGGGAATAGAGAGATCAGAGATGACAGAAGGACTATATTGCAACGAGTCAGTATAAATCAAGGATCGAATCACATATATATAGTGCTGAAAAACCAAGGACTAAAACAACAAATTAGCTGGTAAAATGCAAGGATAATTAATAAAATTATTAGTTTGCTCTTTTCTTTTCTTTTTATTATTTGTTGTCTAAATTCTATATTCCACGATGAACCCAAGATAATTGTAAATAAATTAAAAATAATCTTCAACGTTGCAAGTTCACTATATATTGGTGAATTTTCTATCAATTATAAAAAAATTAGTAAGAGTTCCATAAAAAAAAATAAGAGTTTTATGTTTTGAAAAAAAAATATATAAAGGTCTATAAAATGTTCTGATCAACCATAGTATTTCAAAACAATAAAATAAATAATAAAGTAAAAAAAAAATATTAAAGATTAATGAGGAGAATCTTGGATATATTCTCATATATTTTCAATCACAAAACTAAAACAAAAAAAAAATTCTAGAAAAAAAATTCTTTTGTCTAGATAATGATTTATCTTGTATACATAGCAGACAATCAACAAGCTGACCTTTACTTTGCACGTTGTTCCCAACATAAAATTTAAAATTTCTCTTTCTAGTTTTTGTTAACCAATGAGAAGATTATATTAAAAAAAATCCTTTGTCAAGATAAGGTTTTATCTTTCTTATGAAGGAGGCAAACACAAGCCGTTCTTTACTTGACACGCCGCCCCTAACATAGAATTTAGGGTTTCTCACTTTCTCTTTCTAGAAAGGTTTTATCTTTTGTTTAGAAAAGCACTATATAAAGTTGGTGAACAACAGACTACCCCTCACTCAGCGCACCAGCCCTAACATGAAATTTAGGATTTCTCTTAAAGCAATGGAAGGACGCGACCGAGATGAAAATGGCGATGATGCAAACAACAAAATCGTATGGATTGATATTTCAGACATCAAATCAATGATATACCAAATGGTATGTTCATATTTGATCATCTCGATCATATCTCTAATTAAAATATCCATCTAGTTTAGAGTATAAATTTTTAGTTTTATATACTGAATCGAGTCGAATAAGTTAATCAGAATGATTTTTAAAAATGATAAAAGCAATTGAATAATTTTTTTTAATTTGATTTGGATTGCGCCTAGGTTTGCATATGCAAGATCTTAAGAAATTAGAAATTAAGATTTAGGATTTTAAATTTGTGCATAGAGGGTCTTAACTCTGAACTTGTACTTAATTTTTGTATTTTGAGTTGATCTCAATATTGAATTTTTATCATGCTTGTGTTTTAATTTGCTGAATTTATTTACATTTAGCAAACCACCCAAAAATGCCCCTGTCCCTCTAGGCATGGTATTCAAGGAAAGTGATATACATAATATTGTGTATAACTCCAGAAAATATCAATCTACATATGGTTCTTTTCAGGTTGTTACGTGGATGATGAGGATGGAGGATCATGGAGAGTGGTTTCTTTATACAGGAAGGTCTGTAATTTGTGAAAATGTTATGTTGTTTTCTTCATTAATCTATTTTAGTCAGTACTGGTTTAACTTGTACAATTTATTCCATTCCTCTCTATATATAGTTTGTTCTACATGATCAATCACTTGTATTCATTTTCATCCTCTTTAATTTGAGTTATATATAGCCAGTTTGTTCTGCTTTTCTTTTCTTTGTACTTATATTTCAAATTGCTCTAAACAATCCTACATAATTGGTAGATGACTTGTTGATATAAATATATATGTAGCTACAAAGATGGAGGGTTAGAATGTGGTGGTATATTCAAGCGTTCAAGCAGCTGCATTCAGTTCTTGTTTTGCTTTGGGCCACCTCTTTCTCTGTATTCGTGTCATCAGGTGAGAATTTGTAATCCAAATGCCTCTTTTTTCAGTTAAGTCCTTCTATCTAATTTGAACTATTTTGAGAATATTTTGATCCCTTTTGATTGAGCTTTATGTCTAACACTTTCCTTAATCCAAACAAGTAGATCTCATAATGAGAAGCCTTCCTCATTTGCTCCTCAAAGGACTGCCTCATGAATTTCTCTCCCTTTCAACAGGATCATCTAATTTAGAGGTGATTAATCCATCATTAAAACTATTTATATATATAATTAACATAATGATGACTAATCTTTGAAAATTAATATTGGTATACATGCAGGTTCAAATTTCCCAAAACAATCCTTTGGAAGACGACCTCATGGTTCAAAAAACAAGTCCAAAGTTCTTAATTAGTGGAAGAACAACTGCTGACGTTCACTCTAAACAAACTCTTTAGTTTTTACATTTTTACATTTAATTACCTTGTAAACTTCGTGTTGTTGATAATTAATCACTGTCAGTTGAATTCAAAAGTTCAAACTTTGGGATTTGTTTGTAATTGTCGATTCAACAGTTTGGGTTAGAGGCTTAAGTCGATGGCTTGGTCTGTCTTGGTGGGTCCACAAAGACCAAACTATCAAAGTCTGTATAATCTTAGGATAAAATTATTAGTTTAATTTGCTCTTTTTATATTTGTTATCTAAATTCAATTTTCAACTAACAAGCCATGGTAAATGTACATAAATTAAAAATAATCTTCGAAGTTTGCAAGTTCATCATATATTGGTAAATTTTCTTTCTTAACAATGACAAAAAAAATCAGTAAGTGTCCCACTAAAAAAAATTAGTAAGAGTTCTATATTTTGAAAAAAAAAATATAAGGGTCTAAAAGGTTTTAATCAACCATAATATTTCAAAATAATGAAAAAAAAAGTAAAAAAAAAAAATATTAAAGATTAATGAGAAGGATTCTGGATATTCTCATCGGTTCCCAATTACAAAACTAAAACAAACAAACAAAAAAGATTTAGAAAAAAAATTATCTTTCATTTAGATAATGATTTACTTTGTATATGCCTCCAGGTTTCTTTGGTTGGTCAAAATTCTTCAATTAAAAAATTCAAAATCAAAAATTTAAATAGGCATAGCTCGAACGTGGACCATACATGAACTCTTCATTTGATATAAAACATCAATATAAAACGCCACTTTTTCTCAGTTATGATATTCACTTGAATTTCAAACACGCTCATGCTCTTTCTTTCTCATTCCTTTCCATTGGTTCGTCTTTCCTAAATTCTAAATTTCACTGTCTCCTTTCATTGCTAAATGCTAATTATCGGTTAGTTATAAAATTCTTTAAGGCTTTATTGTTTCATTTTAGTGACTTACGTTCTATTGTCTCTATTCATTCATTTCAGTTTTATATTGTTCCACATCATCTGAACAACTTAAGGTAATGCTTTATTTTAGTAAGCTTTTTTGCTTCAATCACATGATAGTTTGCTTCTCACTTTCTCCCACCATATTGTTGCTCTGTCTTCAGTTTGAGATCTCTTACACAAAATTTTGAATTGGTGCAATACACAGATCAAACAGTGGCGAAGGTAATGCTTTTGGTAATGCTTTATTTCAGTGACATGTTGTGAAGTTGGAATAATTTAATGCGTCCAAGTCGTGACTTCCCCTTCACAAATTTCTGCATATGATTTGTTTCAAGAAGGGCCACGATTTACTGTTCCTTCTCACGTAAAATGTCCATAATCAACGTGCAGATCATCAATTTAAATTATTATTTTTTTTCTCATAATCTTTAAATTATATTACTATATATAGAAAATAATATGTTAGCAAGATAAAGATCATAATTTTGGGATCATGGATATTCAATTTAAATTACCCTTATTTTAAAATTTTCACCTCAGAATTTTAAAATTATATATATATAACTATAGATTGAAAAATTCTAAATTTAACCTATGGTCAATTCTAAATTTTTCCATCTAAATTTTTAAATTATATTCAATTCCAAATTATAAGAATTATATAAGAATTTTTAAAAGGGGATTAAATCAATTTAAGAATTATATATATTACTATAGAATAATTCTAAATTATATATATTCCACTCTCTGGTTTATATTTCCTAAGTTTATTAATAAAGTTTAGGCTATTTTGTACTAGAAATTTTTAAATGCGCTTAATTCACGAGCAACCTCACAGTTCAAATATTATAAAAATTAAATTTTGAAATCATGGTATGATCACTCTTATGTTTCATTTATTTTTTTTATATGCAAATTTATAATTTATTACAATTATGCTATTAGAACCCAAATTTAGCATTTCTTTCTATGCTTAAATGTTTTGGTTCATTTACAACTTCTTTGGTGTTTTAATCTTTCTATGTATATCATCAGCATCTCTAAAAGTAAGTACTCTTCTGGGCTCAAGGAATGAACCGAAACAATACCCTTCAAAACTTGAGAATTTGTAAATATAAAATGACATGTAAAAGGAAATTTAAATGATTGTAGTTGATGTATATATTTTGAATTCTCACTATTTCATGTATATACTTTAAATTAGTTCAAACGTTACACACATATACAAATTGGTTACAAACTTACTCATTTATCAATATATATAAGAATTTTATTTAATCTCCAACTTTAAATCATTGTAAACGTTAACGGGCACGCCAAGCCTCTAGTACTATATATAGTCGACAAACAACAGGCTGTCCCTTACGTTATCATCTCCCTTTAACTCCTTCACCCTTTCTCTCATTTTTCAATCTAAATTATCAAAACCTATTCAATAGCTCACATGAAAGTCATGTCTTCCTCAATTTTTTTTTAATTGAAATATTTATTAGATATTAAATAATTTGAAATTTAATTGAAATTTGATGTAAATTAGAAGGATTAATAGATTAATATAACAAAAAAAAAAAAGAACACCATCAGAACGTCTCCTCTCCATTGTAGTATGGAAGTCTAGATATATAAGTGATGAAATTGTGCATTTAATTTTGGAGGAGTTTTTATTAAAATAAAAAAAAGCTTTGGAGGAGACTTATAAACTTCATATGGGCCATTGAATAGAATTTTAATAGTTGAGATTGAATGAAAGGGAAAGAGAGTTAAAGGGAGAGGATCCATTCCCTTACTTAGCACTCCTTCCCCAACATAAAATTTAGAGTTTTTCTTTCTAGCTTTGTGTTACCAAATGAGAAGATTCTAAAATAAATTTATCTTTTGTCTAAATAATATTTTATCTTGCACTATATAAATAACGCAAACAACAGGTCGCTCTTTACTTGGCACTCTGTCATTCCTAACATGAAATTAGGGTTTATCTTTCTAGCTTAGTGTTAACATACAAGCCAGAAGATTCTAGAGTTGTCTAGATAATGTTTAACTTGTGCTATATAAAACAGCCAAACAAACATACGATCCCTTACGTTTAGCACGCCGGCCCTAACTTAAAAGTTAGGGTTTCTGTTTCTTAAGAGTGAGTTAGCGATCGAATTAGGCATATTAACGATGGAAGGGTGCGATCAAGATGGAAACGACGATGAAGCAGACGAAGAAAAAACATGGATAAATACTGCATCTAGACATCAAATCAATGATATACCAAATGTACGTTCATTGGTTGCATCTCTGATTCAAATATTCATCTAGATAGATCTTAAATCTTTGTTGCTTTTATATACTAAATTGAGTCAATTAAATTAATTCAAATGATTTTTAAAAAGGATAAAAAATAATTATTTTGAATTTTATTTTGATCGTGCTTAGTTTTTCATATGTAAGATCTTAAGAAGTTAGAAATTAAGATGTAGGTTAAATTTTTAGTAATTAGCCTTCTTCAATGAAGTAAGCATTTGATTTGTATATATATTTAAGTGATGAAATTGGACATCTAACATTCTAACTTTGAGTTGGATGATGTTGCTGCCCAGCAGTGGTATAGGCTAAGTTTTGTTGTTTTGGGCTTGCGTGCCCCGTTTCTTTGTTTTGCTTATGTGCTTTCAGTTTTTCCTTGTTGGACTGGTTTTGTTTGGTGGTGTTCTTTGGTTTTCAATATATTGCATTATTCAGGCCAAAAAATAAATAAAACTTTGAAGGAGTTTTTTTATCAAAAAAAAATTTTGGACGAGACTTAAATTTTATATGGGCCATTGAATAGTTTTAATGGTTTAGATTGAATGAATGAGAGAGTGAGTTAAAGGGAGAAGATCCACTCACTTATTATTTTATATTGCGCTATATAAAGAAGGCAAACACCACCGCTCTTTACTTGGTTCGCCGCCGTCCCTAATACAAAATTTAGGGTTTCTCATTCTAGTTTAGTGTTAACGTACAAATTAGAAGATTCTAGAGTTGTATAGATAATGTTTAATCTGTGCTATTTAAAGCAGCCAAACAACAGACGACCCCTTACATTTAGCACGCCGACCCTAACCTAAAAGTTAGGGTTTTTGTTTCTTTAGAGTGTGTTAGCAATCGATTTAGGCATATTAACAATGGAAGGGTGCGAAGACGGCGATGAAGCAGACGGAGAAAAGACATGGATAAATACTGCATCTAGCCATCAAATCAATGATATACCAAAGGTACGTTCATCGATTGCATCTCTGATTCAAATATTCATTTAGATAGATCTTAAATCTGTGTTGTTTTTATATACTGAACCGAATAAATTAAATTAATTCAAATGATTTTTGAAAAGGTTAAAAAAATTATTATTTTGAATTTTATTTCGATTGCACTTAGTTTTTCATATGTAAGACCTTAATAAATTAGAAATTAAGATATAAGATTTTAATTTTTTCTAGTAATTAGCCTTCTTCAATGAAGTATTTGATTTGTGTATTGGGTCTGAACTCTAAACTTGTACTATTTTGTCCGAATGTTAGTTGTTTGTTGACTGTTGTATCTTATATATTCTGCAGACTCCATGTGGCCACAACTTCTGTTTATAAAGACAAAAAGCGTGCATCACATGTCCTTCCCCTTCTGTATTTCGTTGTAGTAAGCAAGTTCTTCACTCGTTAATTAATTACACATTTCAATTCTGTATTTCTTGTTTTAGTTTGAATGAAAATTGGTTTATGGTATATGTGTGTAGTGGCCAAAATGCCCCTGCTCCCTCTAGGGATGGTATTCAAGGACAGTGATATACTGATATATATAATATTGTGTATAACTCCAGAAAATATCAATCTATATATGGTTCTTTTTCAGGTTGTTACATGGATGATGAGGATGGAGGATCATGGAGAGTGGTTTCTTTATACAAGAAGGTTTGTAATTAGTCTGTGAAATGTTATGTTGTTTTCTTCATTAATCTATTTTAGCCAGTACTGGTTTAACTTGTACAATTTATTTCATTCCTCTATATATATAGTTTGTATCACATGATCAATCACTTTTATTCATTTTCATCCTCTTCAATCTGAGTTATATTTAGCCAGTTTGTTCTGCTTTGCTTTTCTTTGTAATTATATTTCAAATGGCTCTAAACAATCCTAAATAAGCAGCTGCATTCAACTGTTGTCTTGTTTGGTTCAACAGCTGTCTCGTCTCCTTCAGTTCTTGTTTTGCTTGGGCCACCTTCTCTGTATAAGTGTAGTCACGTGAGAATTTGTAATCCAAATGCCTCTTTTTTCAATTAAGTCCTTCTATCTAATTTGAACTAGATAACCTTGAGAATGAGAGTTTCATTATTTGTAAAACATTTTGATCATCTGGTCTATATATCATTTTGTCTCACCACTTCAACGAGATGGGTCTGATTTTCTTTCTTTTTTTTTTAAAAACAAAATAGTTGTACATAGTTATTAATCAACTAACCTGTGTGGTTTTTGCTTCAACAATCAGTTTAACCTATGTTGATTTTGTTTTGTTTCAGGCTCCTTGTGGTCACAACATGTGGTTGAAGTGTTTTGGGAAGTGGGTGGGAGAAGAAGGGAATGGAAATTGTAAGAAGTGTGGGACTGAAATCCCAAGCAAAATGGCAAAACAGCCTCGAATAAACTGTCAACTAGTACTTGCCATAAGGATGTCAAGAATGCCACCATCATTTATGAACACTATAAGGGGATTCTGAAGAGGGAAGCAAAGGGAAAAAGTGGGAAGGGAGTAAGTTATGTTGGTGGTGTGAGGAAGAAAATGACCCAATGAATAATGAAGGGGTTTTGGTGGGAGAAAAATGGGAGAATAGAATGGGATGTAGACAATGGGGAGTGCATAATCCTAATGTGGCTAGTGTTGATGGCAAGAGTGATCATTTTGATCCCTTTTTTGGTTTTCCAAGGTATCCCCTAACCCGACAGGCTAAAGACTAATCCTCCGCGGATCGGTGCATTTTGATCCCTTTTTATTGTCTAACACTTTCCTTAATTCAAACAAGTAGATCTCATAATGAGAAGCCCTCCTCTTTTGCTCCTCAAAGGACTGCCTCATGACGTTCTTTCCCTTTCAACAGGACCTTCTAATTTAGAGGTAATTAATCCATCATTAAAACTATTTATATATATATATATAATATTAACATAATGATGACTAAATCTTTGACAATTAATATTGGTATACATGCAGGTTCAAATTTCTCAAATCAATCCTTTGGAAGACGACCTCATGGTTCAAAAAACAAGTTCAAAGTTCTTAGTGGAAGAACAACTGCTGACGTTCACTCTAAACAAAGTCTTTAATTTTTACATTTAATTACCTTGTAAACTTCTTGTTGTTGATAATTAATCACTGTCATTTGAATTCAAAAGTTCAAACTTTGGGATTTGTTTGTAATTGTCGATTCATTCAACAGTTTGGGTGGTCTGTCTTGGTGGCTCCACAAAGACCAAACTATGATCTTAGGATAAAATTATTAGTTTAATTTGCTTTTTTTTTTTTTT
>QANZ01003782.1:0-61417 GCA_003254925.1 Chamaecrista fasciculata
TACATATTTATAAAATGATTGGCCCTAGGGCACAATCTCCAACACGCGCGCCTCTAGATTAACATGCAGTCACCCACGACTGCCTTGCTCCGCGATCCTCGCTGGTGGAGATTGTGGGCCACGGACTTAGTCATACCCACGCTCTCCAGTCGTCTGGCGCCCGCCCAATAACACAACACGCAATCACCCACGATTGCCTTATCCCGCAAATCTCGGTCTCCACAACTCTCGCTAGTGGAGATCATGCCTGACTACGTGGTGCGCCCCGCGCGCTGGCCACCACTCTGTCCCTGAATAATTTCCTACTTCTCACCTCTCAGAATTCTCTTACTCTCACATCTCTCATATTCTAACTCGAGCGTCGGAGTATTCTCTTACTCTACAGTTGTGATATATTTAAATTTGTGGGACAATTTTAAATATAATAATTGTTAAATAGTTAATAGGGATCAATTATTTACAATTAAAATATTAGGGAAAATAAATCAGATAAGATTCCTAAAAGTTAGGAAATTATTGATTTATAAAATTCCCCAAATATTATTTGAGGGTTGCGCCTCATATGTGGCATTTAGATTAATAAAATTGTTTTATTAATTTAAATCATGAGTTTGAATTCATAAGATTTGATAGAGATATCAAAAGATTTGAATCATAGATATTAGGGAATATCTTAACTCAGAACCTTTGGGAAATCATGACTTCCTAAAATTAGGAATGTTTTTTATTTATAAAATTCCAAGATAAATTAAAGGAGCATGGCGCCTTGCACCTTGTGGGTCCCAGGGAAGATTTGATCTTCCATTTGATTCTGCAAGATTGCATTTTGAATTTAAATTGAAATATTAAGCAATATTTTAATTAGAAATTCAAGTCCTAAAATTAAGATATTATTGTAATCTCATGATTTTAGGATTATTAAAATTCCCTATTTTATGAGATAAAATAGGGGGAAAGTCGCCTAGCACCTAACCATAAGCAATTGTGTGATTTTTTCTTCCTCCTTGTAGAGAGAGAGAAAAATCGCCACCTTCAACCCTAGAGAGAGAAGAGGCGAATTTCCTAAGGAGTTAGAGAGAGTTTGCCTTGTTCAACAATTAGAGTTTTTGAGAGTAGGAAAACAAAAGGAGTTTTGTGTTTCCCTGCTCCTTGCGCCATCCTGTCTTTGGATTCAAGAAGGAGTTCTTGAATTCAAACACTGTAGAACGAGTCCCTGGTTCTTTTGGAGAAAAGAACGGAAGGCTAGCACCTTGGTGCCCGGAAAACTGTTCGTGTGGATCACCGGCGGAGGAAGGACGCACGACGTGGACTTCTAGCAAACGCCTCGTACAACCAAACTGATTGGAACTCGTGAGGTATACCACTATCTTAACAGGTTTTAAATTCAACTAGCGGATCCGTTCCGGAAGTCTGGCCTGGCGCATTTAAAAATTTTAATTTTTGTACGTTTCTTCCGCTGCGTTTTTGCGCCTTGAATTCTCAACAAAGTTGACGCTAGAGGGGGATGGAACGCCCCCCAGAACATTCGCCGTCTACGCTAGCTTCATTGTTGTGGCCGCCCCGTCTGCTTACAACGCTACCCTCGGGCGCCCCAGTCTGAACGCTTTCCGAGTCGTGATCTCCACTGCTCATTTACTGATGAAGTTTCCAACTCGATGGGGGACGGCAAGTCTCCGAGGCGACCAGCTGGAGGGTCGCTGATGCTACGCAACGAGCCTGGCCCGGGTCACGATCGACCCTGGCTACCAGACTGGCCCGTTTGTGGAAGGAAAACCAGACTCTCCTCCCCCGGAGCCCGCAGGAGAGGATACCGACATAAGCGCAACCACAGAAATAACGGACCTACGTGATGAGGTAGACCACTCCAATGGCTGACGCCTCTTAGATCTGTAACTAACTCTAAATGGGTGGACTAGCCTCCTGGCCTTAAGATTAGTCGCAATCTTCCATTTTCACGTCTGTTATGTTCTTTTATGTTCGTTTTCTTTCCCTAAAATGCTTAAGGCTCAACTTTATCATCTCTATGTACACTCCGACCTACCCATGGCGGACAAAGTTGTTTACTCAACGACTGCCTTGCTCCGCGATCCTCGCTGGTGAAGATCGTGGGCCACGGACTTAGTCATACCCACGCTCTCCAGTCGTCTGGCGCCCGCCTAGTAACGCAACACGCAATCACCCACGATTGCCTTGACCCGCAAATCTAGGTCTCCACCACTCTCGCTAGTGGAGATCGTGCCTGACTACGTGGTGCGCCCCGCGCGTTGGCCACCACTTTGTTCCTGCTCTATAAATAGAGCTCAACCCAGCAGACAAAGGTTAGCTACTTCTCACCTCTCAAAATTCTCTTACTCTCACATCTCTCATATTCTAACTCGAGCGTCGGAGTATTCTTCGTAGGGCTCCCCTGTGAAGCTCTTGCAGGTACTTGGACGATCAACTTGCTCTTGCAGCCCTCACTTGTTGAACTAGGTATGCCTGTCCATTTTTTAGTTTATCACATAGGTTCGCACTTATATGAGTATATTGTAATAATAACAATAACAATAAAAATATAGATGTAAACTGGCGGACAAAAATGAAAAAACGAAATAATAAGTTAAGATCAATGAAATAATAAACTATAATGAAATAATAAATCTCATATGTTCAAAAGAAAACAATTCATTTGTTCTCAAAATCTTAAATATCCCGATGTCATATTAATTTTTTAAAACACAATTTAGGAACGTTTGGTACTATATTGTTATTCTATTATCTCACATACATATTATAGTAGGCAAAAATAATAATTTCGTCCCTAAACTTTATATTAACTGTTAATTTCGTCTCTAATTTTTTTTTTGTTAATTTTATCTCTAATGTTTCTCATTGTAGTTAATTTTGTCCATTGATTAACTTCTTTTAACAAATTAACGACAGACTGGTTCTGCTTTTTAATCTGAGTTAAGATTTGCGTTTCTTTTTTCAATTTTATATTATATATCATTTATTACATAGATTCTGTTGATGATATTTGATTAAAATATAAACAAATAATAAATTTGACAAAAATATAAAATATTAGAAATGAAATTAACAGAAAAAAAAAGATTAAAAACGAAATTAAGATTAATGTAAAATTTAGAGACAAACGAAGTTAAGACTTTTGCCTATTATAGTATTAACATTATATATAAATCACAATGTTTGACAGATTCAGATATAATAATGAATTTTGTTAAAAACAAAGATATAATAATGAATAGGCAACTCGCAACATATGAGATAAACCCATGCCACGTGAGTTTTCTTAAGTGACCAGATAGTCTATCATACATGCTTTTCTTTTTATTGAAAAAAATCTAGATTTTAAAAAGTATTTTTTTCAAGATTCATAATATAATATTTATTTTTTAGAATAAAATATTGTCATTGTCTTGACTAAAGATAAGATTACTATCATTATAATTTTAAGTTTTGTCCTTATCTTAAGCTTTGGGTCCGTTTGGTATGTCATGGGGTAAGTAAAAGAAAAGGTTTTACAGGAAAAGATTGTGAGGAAAGGAAAAGTAGTTGAGAGAATGTAAAGTAGGTAAAGATTGAAAGTGTTTGGTATAAAAAGGTAGGGGAGAGAAAGTAAAATAGATATAGAAAGAAAATTACAAAAATACCCTTCCCACAACCACCACAAAACCACCGTCGCCACCGTCCACGGTGGCCGCCGCCGCCGGTCACTATCAGGGGAAGAAGATGGGATGGGAGTGAGAGGGGCAAATTAGGAATTCTACCATAATTCCCTAGGTAGACTTGGATTACATCAGAAATGTGAAGTAAAGAAAAATAGACTATGTAATGTAAAACCCTTTACATTGTAATCCACTTTACATAGCTCAAATTACCATATCAAACACATGAAAGTCTTGAAATCCGTATCCTTTTACAATGTAAATCCCATTTCATGGGTACCAAACGTAGCCTTAGTTTAGTCTTTGGCTTTTATTATTCAGCAATCACCACCGACTTCAAGCACTGGTATTTGGTAAATGTTTTTTTTTTATTTAAGTATTTGGTAAATGTTTAAATACTTTTTTGTCTTCAGCCACAAGTAATAATAAAAAAATTTATATACTTATGTATTAATTATTTCTTATTATTTAATATCTAATTAATTAGTAATAAATAAATAATGATAAAATAAGTTTATCAGTAATGATAAATTATTAGAAGTAAATTTGAAATTAACATAAATTTCAATAGCATAATATTTTATATTTAATATTAATAATATATATAAAAAAAGTAATAAAATGTGACGTTATTTAATATAAATATTAAAAAATATAAATATTATGAACTACAATACTAAATATGAATATAAAAATCGTGATAATATTTTACATCATCATCTCATAATACATACCACCATATCTTTGAAAAATCAAAATATCCTTAAATACTAAAGTGACCACACTTTACATAATATAAATAATAAATGGTATTTTTTATGGGGAGGGATAGTTTAAATTATCCACATTGAATTTAATTTTTTTAATATTGAAATTTGTGTAATAATTTTTTAATGTATAAAATATAGATTTTGAAATTAAAAAAATTAAATTTAAATGGTTGAAAATTAAATAATTTAAACTATCTTACTCTACAAAATGTCACGAGAAAATGCTACAGAGTCGTTTATAGTTAAAACAATTCATATATTGAAGAAAAAGAATGTAAATATTTTTTTGGCCAATAAAAGAATGTAAATTAAGTTTGTGATTGGAGAAACTTTATAACAAAGATATAAAGAATCTTATCTAAATTTTTTTCTTCATATATTATGTCTACCTCTCTCTTCTTTAAATTAAATTAAAAAGATAAAGCAATGAAAACCATCATGGGTGATTTGTGATGATAAGATCTGTATATTATTAGATTAATCAGCCTTTTATTGGTAATTCTCTAATATAAAATGAGTAAATTAATAATTTGATTCAGGTAAAAAAAATTAATAATTTTATCATTGAAAAATTAAAATATTTATATATTTAATTTTTGAAAGATCAAAATAATATATTCTGTAGTCTCTAAAAAATTAAAAGTCTAAATAACATATTATTTTAATTTTTCAAAAATTAAATTGTGTATTTTAATCTTTTAAAACGTTATATACTTTTTTTTTTCAAAACTTGACTTATTAATTCGATAATTTTTTAAAAACTAAATTATCAATTTACACATATCAAAAGACTTGGTCATAATCTTTCCCACTTGTCACAAAGTTCAGATTAGATCTTCTAAAGTGTGAATTTCTTGCAGTTTAGAGAGAGAATGGAAGAGTTAGAGAGAGAAGTGTGGTGATGTGTGGGTCCCACTGATTTTTTCTCTTTCTAACTCTCCCTTTCCCTCTCAAAACTGCACCAAAATGCACCAAAATAATAAATCCATGTCCCCACAAAGCCAGTTGTTTGAGATTTTGATAGCTTTAAATAATGATATTATCTAATATCTTCATTAACTACACTTTGATTTTTCTCATTTTAATATTCTATACACCCTATTACAGTTATACATCATTTTCCTGTCCCAACAAAATAGAATGAAATACAATTCTTTTTAATTATAAATTTAATTTATATTCCTTTCTATTTATAAATAGTTGTACAAAATATTCTCTCGTCTGTACCAAAAGTTTTTGTCACATATTTTTAATCAATTAATAAAATTTACAATGATTTAATAATATAATAATTAATTAATTTTTTTATCCAAATATTAATTTAAATTTAATTATAAATATAATCTTTAAAAATTAATCAATAAAAATTATTAGAATCATATCAAAATTGTTATTGAATTTCAATTATTCTATTAATATTTAGAAAAAAAAAACAAATTGATTATAATTGTATGTTTTAACTTTTAAGTACTAAATCTAATATATTTTTGCCAATAAAGATTGATCCAATTGATAAGGTCGGCTAATAACTCACAAGGTCGTGAGTTCGATTCTCACTGTCGATGTAAATGCCTTGTTGGTAGGCAATCTATAAGTACCTTTATAAGTTCTCATATAGCCCAGAGGCATGCTCTAGCCTTGGTGAGTCCATAATAACTCACCTAAATTTTTCATTAATAAAAAAAAATCTCATATATTTTTTAAAATATTAAAATTTATTTAATTTTAAAAATAGATCATTAATCTATTATAAGCCTTGTAATGTAAGTCATAAATAAATTTGTATAAATGGATCAAAAAGAAAAATCCACTGCAAAACGCAATTGCCAAGAATGATATTCGGACCATCTTATTCAATTATTATCTCATCTTATGATTGAATGAAAAGTAATAGTTTGGTGTTTTTTTGAACCTCCATCTCATCTCATCTATCTCATCTACATCATCATCTCATTCACAACATCATCTCATTTTCTCTTACAATTACTAATCTATCCCTACTTATACACCTATAATTACATATACTTTATACAAATATAAAAAAAAAAAGTATTAAACAAAATAGTAATTTTACATATCCTCATTTATTAAACAAAAAAAGTATTTTCATCTATCATTTCTCATCATTTTTTTTCTCTTTTCCACTTACACACCTTTCTCTCTCTCACACACACATACACCTCTCTCTCTCTCTTTCACACACCCACACACATACTCTTATATATATATATATATATTTATATTAATTTAATTAAATTTTTTTTTACGATATTATTAGTTTTTTTAGTTGCAATATTCCTCTATTTGTTTTGAGTAAAATATACAATTTAATCCCTAAAATATTTTTTAAGTTATAATCTTCTTACATTCTCTTTAATGTAGTTTTTCTTTTTTTTAAAAAGAAAAGAATTAACTATCTTCATTTTTATAGGTATTTTAGTCCTCAAACTATGAGCTCAGTTTTCTTGGCTCTTAAAATTATTTTTTGTTTAGTTTTTTTCTCAAGTTATGCAATTAGTTTCATTTTCGTCCTCAGACTAATTTTTGTTCTATATTCGTGTCCAAAATTCTTCGATGAGTATACACTCTGGATAATGAAAAATATTTTTTTTGTTGGAAAAAGACACAAGTTTCCACGTGTCTATTATTTTTTTGGTTCGAATCATGGGTAGCTAGAAAATTGTAATGTTTTATTTTTTTTTTGTCCCATGATTCTTCTATATGTTTGACTAAAATATATAATTGAATCCAAATTTTTTTAAGGTACAATCTTTTTCTAGTCCCGTTGTTACATTTTTTTTAAAAAAAAAAACAGAATAAAAAATTGTGTAGTGTTGTTTTTTTTTTCATCCCAATGTTCTTTTATTTGTTTTATTAAAATATATAATTGAATTCAAAATATTTTTTGTTAAGATACAATCTTCTTCTAAACCCATTATAACATATTTGAAAAAAAAAGTGAAAAAAATGGAAAACTTTGATATTCACATTTGTTGGCAGTCTAGTCTTCAAACTATGTGATAAGTTCATTTCGGTCATCAAAATATTTGTTATATTTTTTAGTCTGAACATCAATTCAATCCCTCTTTCTTTTTTAAATATATCCGACGAAGTTTTTTGAAAAAATTGAAAAGAGTTAAAACTATTTTTCATTCTGTTTTGTTTATCAAACTATGAGATTAGTTAAAACTATTTCCATGTTATTTGCATTCTAGTCCCCAAACTATTGTTTGTTACTTTTTGGTCATTGAATTTCATGAATAAACTCGATTATTGATGGTTGCGATTTTCTTTGGGCCCCAAGTTATAATTTACACATCTTAAGAACTGATTATTGGATCAATACAAATTTATGGACCAAATTGTATTCTTAAAATAATTTTATTGTTATTTTCATTTTGGTTCATAATCTCATCTAATGAGATGGACCCTAAATCCTTCATCAAAATATATCTCATCCTCACGCTTTCCAATATCATCTCATCTCAATCTCATTCCAATCAAACCACACCCAAACACCGATCATCTCATTTCATTATCTCCATCTCATCTCATTATTTCCTGCCATTTCTACCCATATACAAATTAAAAAAATCTATAAACCTATTTCAACCAACCACAATCATTACATACCCTTTTATATAATTTCACATCCCATTTAACATCATTTTCTCTCAAATCATCTAAACACTAATCCATCATCATCTCATCTAATCTCATCATCATCTCATCTCATTCATCTCATCCACTTGGATGAGATTATATGACATTTTAAAATCCCCAAACACGTCCTTAAAAAGGTCACATGGGTTAGCACAAACGTGAAGACGTAAGACATTTATGAGTCAGCAGAATCATTATTCCTTAACATCATAACATGGCACGCTTCACGCGATCACGCTTCTGTCTTATTTTATTGACGAAAAACACACTCGGACCCACCATTTTTGGATCACATTTTCAGAATCGTCCTCCGCGTTGGCCAAAGGATAATAGCAAATTAGCAATTACCAAACTATAACGTACATCCCATTTTTACTATCTTACAATTCATTCATTATTCTCCTTAGCCATGTGTTGGTATTTATCGGTTATTTATTTGGTACTTTTTATTGAATAAATGTTAAAATATGAGATAGAAACCTTTCGGATCACACTTTGGTTATATTTTACGGTTCAAATACTAATCATAAATTATTGGCCAAAAATACTAATCATAAATTAATATATAGGAAAACATGCATATATGAATTTTACTTCTAGGTATAAATTTTCTTTTGAAAATTTGAGGAAAGGGAGAGATATTTTGAGAGTCAAATTAGCAATTAATGTGAATAAAGAGATTCAAAGATTTAAAGAGTGACTGGATGAAGATTCATTGATGTATACCCGAGTGTGGTGACCGGTGACCACCAATATATACTAGTAAGAGAAACGTAAGATAAAGATATACTAGTAAGAGAAACGTAAAAGTATTAATTTCGTTCATAAATTTTACATTAATTGTTAATTGTTAATTTTAATATTTTTTTACAGTTAATTTCGTCTTTAATATTTTACATTTTGGTCAATTTTATCTTTCGTCTTTATTTTATCCACATATTAATGATAAAATCTATGTGACTAATGATAAGTAATATAAAATTGATAGAAAAAGAATATCAAATCTTAACTCAGATTGAAAAACATAATGCAATTTGTCATTAATTTATTAAAAAAAGTTAAAAAGTCAACCAAATAATAAAACTGATCAAAATGTAAAACATTAGGAATAAAATTGACAATAAAAAAAGATTGGTGACAAAATTGACAATTAATGTAAAATATGTTTACAAAATTTGAGTTGGAATTTTTTTTTCAAAAAATAAGATAAAATTTCCTCTTTGGTCCCTGAATTTGTAGCGAATTAACTAATCAGTCCTTAAATAATCAAAACACGTGATTTAGTCTTTAAAATATTTCACTTATCAACTATTTTGTCCTTAAATTTAAACTAATGCATACTTTTTGGTCATAAAATTTGTACTAAATTAATATTATTTGGTCCTAAATTAAGCTAATTTTATACTTTGTGGTTTGTGAATTTGTACTAAATTCATACTATTTGGTCCCTGAATTTGAACAAACTTTATACTTTCTGATTCTTACATTTATACTAAATTTATACTATTTGGTCATTGAATTTATATTTTTTTATTCCTAAACTTGATATAGGGACGAAATCGTTGACAATCGCAATAATTTAGAAATTTCATAATATATTTTGATTATTTAAGGATTGATTATAAACTCGATGTAAATTCAACAACTAAATAGCTATGTTGCATGGGCATTTCAAAAATGAAGCAGTACCCGGACCAAATATTTATCCATACCCGTATTCTATGATTATTTTTGGATACTTTAAAAATATTATAAAATAATTTTTTTAATAAAATATCACTACATTTTTATCTTATTTCATTTTTGTTATATTGAAACTTTATTTTTTAAATTAATAAACAAAACATTTATATTTTTATAAGGAAATCATATAATTTTTATAAACAAAACTTTATTTTTATAACTTTTTGTTTAAATAAATATTGCAAGTACGCTTATAATTTTATCTTATAATTTTTAAAATTAACGTACTTCGTACCTGCACCCGTATCCATGCAAGTACCCGTACCCATTCAAGTGCAACCTAGCTAAATAGTAGGTATTCTACCCAAATTCGATCTCTAGAGTCGACATTGTTGGGAGCAATCTGGCTATTTCGTCTCTGAGGCCTGAATGAGATTAGTTTTCGCTTAGACCAGTACACGGATAGGTGGGAGGTACCGATTTAACCGAAAAAAAATAGTAGGTATTCTCAGAAATCAATTTACATAAAACATAACTTTTCAAAATTATTTTTTTAAAAAATAATAAATAAGATTTAAGAAAGTGTTATATACGCTTTAACAATTATTTTATGACGAAAGAAAAGTATCTATTGGTATGGGATTGTGTGACGCCATTGAAGGCGAAGCGTTAAAGACACTACTAACTTTCTCCCTCTTCACATTTCACTCTCACGCTGTCACGCAAGCCTCGCTTCCATTCCTTACTTTCTTATAACAATAACACACAATACAATACAATACATCTTTCACAAAGATATATACAATTCAAACCAAGAGAGAGAAAGTGAAAGAAAAAGAGAGCACTAGAGAGAGAGAAATCGATCGACGACGACGAAGAAATTCATTGATTCCCATGGCGAAGGATCGCAAAATCGGCGTGGCTCTCGACTTCTCCAAGAGCAGCAAGAACGCTCTCAAATGGGCGCTAGAAAATCTCGCCGACAAGGGCGACACCTTCTACATCATCCACATCAGTTCCAACTCTATCGACGAATCTCGTAACCAACTTTGGGCGCAATCTGGCTCTCGTGAGTTCTAATTTCTCTAAATTTCTGCCTGCGCTTACTAGATCTGATCTATTTTCACGCTCTATTTTCTAGTTTTCTTTTTATGATCCGAGCGTTACTGTATTCGATTCAGAAATGTCCTGCGAAATTTGATCCGATTCTTCAAATTGCATTTAAAAATTGTTGTAGTGCCTGTTCTGATTTGATTTGCCTCTTCAAATAGAGCTCTGAACAGAGCAATATGTACTATATTTAATACATATTTTGCTGTTCAGCTCTTAATTAGGATCTGATACAATTCGATTCGATTTGGCGTTTTTTTTTTATCTGCAGCACTTATTCCTTTATCAGAGTTCAGGGAGCCAGAAATTATGAAGAAGTACGGTGTTCCTACTGATATCGAGGTTCTTGATTTGCTTGACACTGGTGCCAGACAGAAAGAGGTTTTTCCGCCGATTTTTTCTTTCCTAATGAGTATCATTGAGTAAATTAATTAGTTGATTCCATGTTTGTAGGCTCGTTTAATTTTAATCTTAAAATATGAGTGAAAATATTTAGTTTTCTTTTCCTTTTTTGGCTAGAAGAACAATTTTAGAGCCTTCTTTGAAAATATGCCTAATCTAAAGACGAAATTGATACTGTAGTCAACATATATACTGGTGCTTACAAGTGAAATTGCATTATAGGTGAGCATTGTGACAAAAGTGTACTGGGGGGATGCTAGGGAGAAACTTCTGGATGCTGTTGAAGAACTTAAGCTGGACTCTCTGGTTATGGGAAGCAGAGGCCTTAGCACTATCCAAAGGTTGGCGTTTTTCTTTTTCTTTTTTATTTTCCATCTTCTATCCCTATTGTGCTTTTGATATTTTCGTTTCTGATTATTTATGGACAGTTATTCGTACAGTCTTTTCATGTTGATCTGTATGAAAAGAAAAATATTGCAACAACTTGAAAAAATTAACATTAGTTTGACTAATTTGGTCTTACTTGACATTTTCAGATTTTCCATACACTTGGTCATATTTTAACTAATGCAAAAAAAAATATATATAATTATCTAAATCTTAAAACGACAGTGAGTAATTTCGTCATAAAAAAATTGCTTAATTTACATATAACATTTTTTAAGTGTTCTGATGTTACTATTATTGTTTTGATTTGTAATGAACGGATTATTTCAATGTTTAATCGAACTTAAACTTGAACATTATTAGTCTTGGAATTTTGAAGATTATGAGATTATTCAATATGAAACATGGTTTTAATAATAAAATTTATTTACTTAATATTTATGAGATTTTTTCAAGTAGATATTGGCGTAGATTATGGTGGATTAGGTAATAGAAAGACTTTATAGATTGGATGAAAAACTTCAAATATTTTGAAACAAATTAGGTAGTTTGAGGCAAGTCATAGACATGAAGTATAATTTTGTTTGCTTGATTGTTATAAAAACAGGATAATAATGGGAAGTGTCAGCAACTTTGTGATTACTCATGCTCCATGCCCTGTGACAATCATCAAGGATCGAAGCAGCAGCAACTAGAGATGATCAATTTGGCACTATAATCTCCAGTCTGAATGAACTTGCTATTTCTTGGGCTTAAAAATCAAAATATTTATACCCTACTGGATTGATTACATGTACTGTTTTCTGGGTCTTAGAACTTTCATTCTTGAAATGATCAATCCTTGACTTTTTTGAAAAGGAATAATGTAATTTGAATTTTATGGTTGCTTCCAATAAAAAATTTTAGTAATAGCTTCTAGCCTTGCCTATGTTACCTGGAATCTTCTTTGTCCATCTAGACATATTATGACACAGCTTCGTGTTTTGTGTTTGGTCGGTGCTGATGATCTGTCTTGTTGATAATATTAAGTAAGATCGATTCCCACCCTTCGTTTTCTTTCCAGCTCATTTACAAATATATATTTTTTTAAATTCAAATCTAAAGAATATTTCCTCAATATTGGTTAAGGCTCTTATAATTCAGTAAAACAGATTTCATAAGCACTTTCGGATTTACATTTATGTTCACAAAATCTAGTGCTAAACTGGTGTCTAAAATTCTCCTTTAGAAAAGTTAGGAAAAAGAGAAAACCTAGTTTTTGTAAATACGAATTAGTCTTTGAATTTTATACCATCGTCAACCTTTTGGTTCTTGAATTGTAGAAAAATACGAATTAGTCCTTCATTCTTACACCATTGTTGACATTTTGGTCCCTGAGCTGTTGGTTATGTGGTCTCTAAATCAACTTTCATACTTAGAATAATTTTTCACATAATAAAAATAGGGTGAATTACACTTTGGTATCATGTTCTTTGCACCGTTAACATTTTGGTACTCTGTTCTTTCAAAAGTGACATTTTGGTACCCTGTTCTTTGTACCATTAACACTTTGGTACCCTGTTTCATTGACCATTTTCCTTTGGTACCATGTTCTTTCCGATTTGTTACCATGTTCTATCTTTGGCAGCGTACCAAAGTATTAATGGTGCAAAGAACATGGTCCTAAAATGTCACTTTTGAAAGAACATGTTGCTAAAATGTTAACGGTGCAAAGAACAGGGTACCAAAGTGTCACTTTTGAAAGAATAGGGTACCAAAGTGAAATCGGTCCATAGAACAAAATACCAAAGTGTAATTTACCCTAAAAAATAATCTTCCATCTACAAGCACACCTCTCTCAAGTCTCATGTGCATCCTCTAACCTCCCTCATCCTCCCCCACTCATGACCTCCACGCTGCACAACACCATCTCCGATGTTGTCAGCGAGCATCGACCCAAACTTCACTTGAAAGTGTCCCGGCAGCCGACAGATAAAGATTCTGTCGATAGTCAAGATCCACAATCAAGAATAGGACAGGTGTATAATTTGTTTTAAATTATTCTTTATGATGTGTAAAATGAATTTTAGTATGAGAGTTGATTTGGAGGTCATCACATAACCATTTAATAGTACCACGTCATCATTTCACGGCCATGTCATCGGGCTAACTAACAGTTAACAACTCAGGATCAAAAAGTTGACGGTAGTGTAAAATTCAAGGACTGATTTATATATTCCTACATTTCATGGACTAAATTGTTGACTCAGTAACAATTCAGAAACTAAAATGTAAGTTTTCTCTTAGGAAAAACTTTCAAGGCGTGGGAATCCGTTAAAACTAGTGAATGTATGATATGCAGCAATTGAGAAGTTTTAAAGTAACATCAAAACATCAAATTAATCAGAAACTCATCTCACCAAAAGGAAAAATTAATTAGAAAGTCAACATGGAGTTACATAGAATATCTGAATCTTAAAATATCTGATTCTGAAGTAAATTTTTAGGTTTCAGAAGTTGGGGTATTCTACAAATGTTATAAAAAGAAGCCATCAGTTAATCACTTAATTGTAACGTCTCTGCTCTCCTCTCCTCCAATTTTAACTTTCACAAAGTTTGAGACTTGGCTTACTGAATGAAAGGCATTGACAAGGCCCAAAAGACAACAAGTTTTAATGTGTGGACCCTCAAAGTTTCAAGGGTTTTGGGCTCTCCAGCCCATTAAAATAATGAGACTGAAAGTCTAGTTTCTTTTGTTTTTTCATAATGTCTGAAAGTCTGGTTGAAAAAGTTAAAATGAGTCCGAAATAAAAAAGTTAAAAAAAAACGTCAAATGTTTTGGGCCTGAAGAAAAATGGGTCAAATTTAAAGAGCCCAAATATAAACAAGTTGGGCTCAAGCTTTCTCCAAACTTGGCCCGAAAGTGTTTTATATTATATATAAATATATTTATAAAATATGATTAATAGGAGAATGTATTCTTTTTTGGAGTTTAAATGAGCTATCAAATTATAATTAGATTTTAGTCCAAAATCTGAAATAGTCCTGTTTGTTTCAGATTATATTATAATCTGATTATAATCTATAAAAATCTCATATCTTAAAATACTCAATTACTATTATACCCTATTAACATACCTATAATTACCTACACTTCAATATATTCAAATATACTCAAAGGGCATTTTAGTCATTTTATATCACCACTCATTTATTACACCTACAACAATCTCTCTCCATCACATCACTTTTCACCATTTTTCTTAATTTTTTTCTAAATTATTATAATTAACTTTTTGCTTTTAATTATTTTTAATATTTAATAAAATAATAATAGTAATTTATTTTTTAGCTAAATATTAATTAATATTATATTGTTATTATTAAAAATAATTTCTATTCCTCTTATTTAAGAAAATTAACTATATAAATTCAACCAAAATATTTAAAAACGTTAAAGGGTCATTTTGGCCCATTATGTTTCAAAATGTTCAAATTGGTCCTAAATGTTTGCAAAATGACTCATTTTGGTCCTAAATATTAGTAAAATATTTCATTTTGATCCCAAACTATTGAATTTAGTCATATTTCTCTCGTCTTTCATTTCAAATTCAAAGAACTTGTTAAGAGGAACTCGTAGCTCTGAATTTGTCGCATTCGAATTTGAAACGAGAGAGATATGATCAGCATTGCTTGTTTGATCGTAAAACGAGTGGTCAACTTTCAGGACCGATCTGACCTCGTTTGCTGACGAATCCAACTGGATAGAGAAAGTACTCTTCAAGAATAATACGTAGTTCTAAATTCGTCACGTTTGAACTTGAGACAAGTCATGTTCAATAGTTTTGGACCAAAATAAACATTTTACAAATATTTAGGACCAATTTGAACATTTTAAAACATAATGGACCAAAATGAACATTAAGGCATACATTTACGACCAAAATGACCCTTTAACCTATTTAAAAATTTTGTTTTAAATAACGAATCATCACTATTTTAGAACAACTCTGTATGTTTTCAACTTTTGTTTTTTCTATTAGGGACTGATGTGTTAACTCAGTAAAAATTAAATGGCTCAAAAGTCAAATTTTTTTAAGCGGTTGATTCGTTCAGTCAATACAGAATGAAGGACCAAAAAGTAAGTGTCATAGTATGTATAGTTATCAAGTGGAATAATCTAGGAAAAGCTCCAAATTGGAGTTTTTTTTAAAAAAATTGATTATTACAATTCCCTATGCAAAAAATTTCACAAAACAAAAATCTACTTTTCAAATTTTTTATCCAAACAACTCAAATTATTCAAAAATTCAAAAAGTCAAAAAGTAATATTCTATTCCAATTTTATCCCTATACAATATATCAATTTCCATACTCTTCTATTACCAAACCCGATCATTACATACCTATTTAAATAATTTCACACCCTAAAAATCTCCTTTTTCAAAAACTCATCCAAACACCCTTTGATTATAATTCAATCAGATTATAATCCAATCAAATTATAATTTGATAGATCATTTAAACGAATTGAGCCTAATTCTCATGCTAATTTGAAAAGGTATTTCTTTTTAGAATTTACAGAGAGGTGAAATTTGTGAAATTCTCCTAGCTTGACTCTCACTCTCCTCTCTTCTCATGGCAAGCATCGATTTCTTTTTCTCCTTCAAGATAAGGCTCCAAATAATTGGACTAAGACCTAATTTAAATTTCTAATTTATTTTCAAACGAAGCATTTTAAATGTTAAGAATAAAATTGGTGGTAATGAAAATATTTATGAGTAAACTATCAAATCAGTCCCCAAATTTTTGCTCGGTTACAGATAAGTCCCTGGATTTAGCTAATAGACGAATAAGTCCTCGAATTTATTGACCGTTAGACGAATTGGTCCCTCCGTCAACCTGACATTACAAAAAACGTGACGTGGCACGTTAAGTGCTGATGTGGCACGTTAATTGCCACTTTAGCACGGGGTTAACTGAAAAAATAAAACTGCCAACTGGGTTATTATGCGCCACATCAGCATTATTATTTAAAAATAAAAAAGAAATTTTGTGTGTTGTCAAATAGGTCCCTGACTTCAATTTTTATCCCATTATTTTCAATGCCCCCTCTTTTTCATCATCTTCATTCATTTTAGTCCCAAATCCTCAAAATAAAATTGTAAAGAGTCTCAAAATTCATTCAAACATTTCAATTTAGTCCTTAAACTTTAAAACCCCAAACCCCAAACCCTAAAATCCCATACCCCAAACTCTAAACTCTAAAACCCCAAACCCCAAACCCTAAACTCTAAAACCCCAAAATCCCAAACCCAAACCCAAACCCTAAAACCTAAAACCCAAAATCATAAACTCTAAAACCCAAACCCCAAACCCTAAAATCCCATACCCCAAACTCTAAGACCCCAAACCCCAAACTCTAAAACCCTAAACCCCAACCCCTAAAATCCTAAACCCGAAACCCCAAATCCTAAAACCTTAAACCCTAAAATCTCATACCCTAAACTCTAAAACCCCAAACCCCAAACTAAAACTCCAAACCCCAAACCATAAAATCCCAAACCCCAAACCCTAAAACTTAAAACCCCAAACCCTAAACTCTAAAACCCCAAACCCCAAACCCTAAAATCCCACACCCTAAACTTTTTGGTTTATTATCTATTCATTTAATTAGAGGACCAATTTTTCTAACATATTGAACTATTGTGATAAATTCAGGGACTGATTTGTATAATACTGTTGCACGTCACAATTGTTGAACTTTAATGTACAGTCACAATTCTGATTATAGTTTGAGGTTTTAGAGTTTAGGGTTTGGGGTTTAGAGTCTGAGGTTTTAGAGTTTGGGGTTTAGGGTTTAGGGTGTATGGGATTTTAGGATTTGGGGTTTGGGTTTTAGAGTTTATGGCTTGGAGTTTTAGGTTTTAGGGTTTGGGGTTTTAAATTTTGGGGTTTTAGAGTTTAGGGTTTGGGGTTTAGGGTTTTAGGGTTTGGGGTTCTAGAGTTTAAGGACTCAATTAAAATGTTTGGAAGAATTTTGGGACACTTTACAATTTTAGGATTTTAGGGTTTTAGGGTGTTTGATTTTAGGGTTTAGGATGTAGGTTTTAGGGTTTGGGGATTTAGGGTTTGGGGTTTTAATATTTTTAAGGACTAAATTGGAATGTTTGGAAGAGTTTTGGGACACTTTACAATTTTATTTTGAGGATTTGAGACTAAAATGAATGAAGATGATGAAAAAGAGGGGAAATTGAAAATAATTGGATAAAAATTGAAGTCAGGGACCTATTTGACAAGACACATTTTTTATTTTATTTTTAAGTAACAATGCTGATGTGGCACATAATAACCAGTTGGCAGTTTTTTTTTAGTTAATCCCGTGCTGATGTGGCAATTAACGTGTCACGTCACGTTTTTTTGAACGTCAGGTTAACGGAGGGATCAATTTGTATAACGTGTGATAAATTCGGGGACTTATTCGTCTATTAGCTAAATTTAGGGACTTATTTGTAACTGAGCAAAAATCCGGGAACTGATTTTATAGTTTACTCAAATATTTATTATTTCAAATCACATGCTATTTGAAATTCTATAATCCAAACACAGCATAGTAAAAGTTGAAATTGATGTGGGTTGCTGTCCACTTAGCCATATGTGAGCTCCAACGATATCCTTTAACGCTAAGTGTTAGGTAAATCTCTTTTATATTTTTTTTTCTTAAATTTATATTTTTTTCGTTGAATTTTAGATAGTCACCAAATTATTGATAATTATAATATTTTAAAATCAAATCATATATTTTAATTATTTAATAACTAATATCATAGTTGTAGACTTGTAGTATAGTCTCCGAAGAGGAGTTCATTGTGATGTGATCCTCCTCAACTTCATTAGCGTGTTCAGATTGAAAAGAGTGAAACCTAATAACCAAATGTAATAATAATTAATGAAGTTTTGAAGTTTGATCTTGATCATTTAAAGCTTCGAACTTATAATCATTTGATGTTTTGAACTTTGTGCTTGCAGTGTTGCATCAAGACCATTGGATTCATCTGGCTAATTGTGAAACGTGGCCTTTGTTATTTATTTTTTATTTTCCTTTCATGAAAACTACAGAGCCACAATTGCCGACTTATTTTTTATTTTCCTTCAAGGTGGATCCTGATGTCGTTTCGGTGTCGGACAACATGGAAAATGCTTCAAATTTTACTACCAACAAATACCCTTTCTATCCACGGTCACCATCACGAGTACACACCATCAACAAAGGAGTGAGCCAATGAGTGGTTTCCTTTGCAGTGAGGTTTTGGCTGAGAATTTTAAAATTGGCAACGGGGTTGATTCTAATACAACCAACGAATGGATAACTAAAATTATTTTCTTGTACATATTTATTGAATGATTTTGACTATTTTATTTATTTAATTATCTATAATTTATAATTTATGACACACAAAAAATTTTTAAAGTATGAAAATAACCTCAATATTATTATATTTGATTAAAGTACAGATCTACTAAAAATCATGTTTATTTTTCTTTAAAATATGACTATTTAAAAAATAGATTTCACTAATTATTTAAATACATTTTCTAAAAAAATTACAAGTTAACGCAATGAAACAAATTAATTTTTTACTAACTACTACAATCTATTAAAATAAAATATCAAACAATCAATAATAAATTACATAACTAATTTTAATCAATTACATAATCACTAAAGTCAATAGAGCAAACCCTCTTTTTGGTCCCTCAATTGTTACTGAGTCGAGGAATCGGTCCCTCAATTGTGGGAAACTATAACTCAGTCCCTCAATTGTACAATCCCGTTTACGTTTTGGTCCCTCACGTCTGGTCCGTTAGTGATAGAGGTGTTAAGTGATGACGTGTCACCGTTATCTGCTTAGGTGGCCGTTAAATGCTTAGTTGAGGGACCAAATCCTCGACTCAGTAACAATTGAGGGACCAAAAAGGGGGTTTGCTCAAATTAATATCCAACTCATTTCCACTTGACACCTCATTCAAACTACTCTCTTGCAATTTGGTCCCAAAACCCCTAAATCCCCTAAAACTTTTTTTAATCCTCTTCTTCATCTTTTTCATCTTCTTCATTCATTTTAGTCCCAAATCCTAAAAATAAAATTGTAAAGTATCCCAAAACCTTTCCAAACATTCCAATTTAGTCCTTAAATGTATTAAAAACCCTAAAACCCTAAACCCTAAAAAAAATCTACTTTGAGTTCATTCATTTTATCCCATTATTCTCAATTTATTAAATCATAATTAAAAAAAACATTTTAGTCCCTGAACCCTAATTTCTTCATCTTCATCTTCATCCTCATTCCTCTCTCATCTTTCATTCCTCACCGCCGATCCTACTGCTTCAACCAAATCCTCAAACATCAAAATGGCTCGATTCTTCAAATCCTTAAACATTCTCTCGCTCGATTCTTCAATTTCTGGGTTTGATTTCAAGTTCACAACCATTTTGGGCGTCGCGAGATACATTCATTCATTTCTTAGGGTTCGAATTCGAATTGGGGGAGAAAGTTTGGGGTTTCTTTCGATTTTGAAGAAATTCCGAGAGAATGCCTGCGACTGATGATGAAAACTCGTCGTCGCCGTCGTCGTTTACCCATTTCGGCCGTTCGCTTTTGAGTCTCTGTCGCGACCATCAGGTTCACTCCATGGAAAGCTCAACGACGCCACATGTTCACTCTGTCGCGACTTGCTTTCTCTCTCATGAGTCTCTAAGCTTCTCGATTCCTTCCTTCGCTGCCACGAGAGCTTTTCGGCTGATGATTAATGATGATGATGATGATATGAACTGATGATGAACTAATTTTTTTTAATCAAGAATTGATGAATTGATGAAACTTGTGTAATCTTTGGTGATTTCTGGTTGTGTAGTTTTAGGGTTTTGTGGTTTGGGGTTTGGAGTGGATGAGAAGATGAAGATGATGAAAGATGATGAAAGATGAAGAGGAAAGTAGGATTTAGGGACCAAATTGCAAGAGAGTAGTTTTTTTAGGGGTTTAGGATTTAGGGTTTAGGGGTTTAGGGTTTTAGATTTTAGGGTTTAGGGTTTTAGAGTTTAGGGTTTTAGGATTTTAGGGTTTTTAATACTTTTAAGGACTAAATTGGAATGTTTGGAAGAGTTTTGGGACACTTTACAATTTTAGGAATTTAGGGTTTTAGGGTTTAGGGTTTTAGGGTTTAGAGTTTAGGATTTTAGGGTTTAGGGTTTAGAGTTTGGGGCTTAAGTTTTAGGGTTTTTAATACATTTAAGGACTAAATTGGAATGTTTGGAAGGGTTTTGGGATACTTTACAATTTTATTTTTAGCATTTGGGACTAAAATGAATGAAGAAGATGAAAAAGATGAATAAGAGGATTAAAAAAAAGTTTTAGGGGATTTAGGGGTTTTGGGACCAAATTGCAAGAGAGTAGTTTTAATGAGGTGTCAAGTGGAAATGAGTTGGATACTAATTTGAGCAAACCCCCTTTTTGGTCCCTCAATTGTTACTGAGTCGAGGATTTGGTCCCTCAACTAAGCATTTAACGGCCACCTAAGCAGATAACGGTGACACGTCATCACTTAACACCTCTATCACTAACGGACCAGACGTGAGGGACCAAAACGTAAACGGGATTGTACAATTGAGGGACTGAGTTGTAGTTTCCCACAATTGAGGGACCGATTCCTCGACTCAGTAACAATTGAGGGACCAAAAAGGAGGTTTGCTCAAGTCAATATTATCACATTAATTTTTTTCTATAAAAAGAAATTACTATATTTAAATAAATAATTACTATATAATAAATAATTACCATATAACGGTATTAGAAAATAATTTCCCAAAATAAGTTATTGATAAATTTTAAATTAAACAAAATAATTTTTTTAAAAAGAGATATTGGGTTATTTCAATATATCTATATCTATATCTATATCTATCTATATCTATATTTATTTATACTATATTATATGTCTCAGGCTCTTTCTGGTAGTTGGTCATATAAACTATAGTCTAAAATGAATATCTATAAAAAAATATTTCTATATATATATATATATAACTTCCCATATAACTCATGTTATCCATGAATCCCAATAGTTGGGTTTAAATTTCAAAACTCTTTTTCCCTTATTTGTTCTATAATATTATATATATTTTATTTTCACTTTTCAATTATTTCTAAATAATTTCAAATTTTAAATTATTTTTATTTTTTTAATTATAACTTTACATAGATATTTACGTGTTCGTTAGGGCACGCAAAACCCCTAGTATATATAATAGATCAATCAACACCTCCGGAACCACGAAACCTTTTTTTTTCCTCCTTTCATGCTTTATCTCACAAGAACAGAAAGTACAATGAATTTAATTTCAAATGAAACCGTCAAGATTCAAGCAAAAATAAATAAATAAATAAATCGTGAAGATAAATGACAGTTTCTTTGAAACAAAACCGTCATCCTCCTTGACAGTTTTCTTCAGAATTTCAGAAAAAGGAAACCGTCATCCAAGATGAGGATTACGGTTTTTGTTGAAACCGCTTCTTCATTTGACGGTTTTTTTGTTTCATTTTATTGTCATCTGGTTTAGCGATTTACTCTAGAGAAAAAAGTCATCTCAATTGACGTTTTCTTTATATCCCATTTTTGCTACAGTAAAAATAGCTTATCTACGTAAAACAATAATCCAAATATATAATTTCTAATTTTTTTTGGTGCGAACAAAAAAAGTTTACTTTAGAGAAAATGACGCCATCTCACTTTACTGGTTCACCTCTATGTAGCATATGATAAAATTAGAACATGGCACTAATAAGTTGCTCATTAAATTGACAAATTAAAGCAATTTGAGTAAACTAATAAGCCGATTCCTGAAATTTGGACGCGCTGGCAGATAAGTCCTTGAATTTTACTCAGTGTATAAACCGGTCCCTGAATTTTTCAAACGCCTAACTAATTGGTCCATCTGTCATATTGTCGTTACAAAAAAGCTGACGTGGCCATAACGGACGCTGATGTGTCCCGTTATGTGTTGATCTGTCCCGTTATTGCCACGTCAGATCTCGTTATGTTCACAAAATAAAAATGTGCCATGTCAGAAAAATAACGACACCTCAGCATTTTTACACTGCACTTTTAGGTCCCTGACCCATTTTTATTCCATTATTCTCAATTCCCCCTTTTTTTCATCATCTTCATTCATTTTAGTCCCAAATCCTCAAAATAAAATTGTAAAGTGTCCCAAAACTCTTCTAAACATTCCAATTCAGTCCTTAAAAATATTTAAAACCCTAAACCCTAAAACCCCAAATCCTAAACCCTAAATCTTAAAACCCCAAACTCCAAACCCTAACAAAAAGTATGAGTTGAACAATTAGGTCCTTGACCCATTCTTATCTCATTATTCTCAATTCTCCCTATTTTTCATCATCTTCATTCATTTTAGTACCAAATCCTCAAAATAAAATTGTAAAGTGTCCCAAAAATTTTTCAAATATTCTACTTTAGTCCTTAAAAAATTAAAAACCCTAAACCCTAAACTCTAAATCCCTAAACCCCTAACCTTAAATCTTAAACCCTAAACCTATAAACTTATTTTTTTTTTAAAAAACTGATTTTTCCATAATCAAACACGCCCTAATTTCTTCTTCATCTTCATCATCCTCAATCATCATCTTCATCTTCATCATCCGAAAAAACAAACTGATTTTCCCAGAATCAAACACCCCCCTAATTTCTTCTTCATCTTCATCATCCTCAATCATATTTCACACCCTAATTAAAAAATCAACAAGTAATTTCCCAAAATACTTCGATTCTTGCAGAGAAAGTGCCGATGGGCTTCAGAGTACGTCAATCTTGATGCCACAACCCCAAACACCTTCGTTCCCATCTACTTCCTGAATCTTCAGAAGAATATGGGACTCTTAAGTCTTATCCACCGATCAGCTCTTGTATTCCGATCTCGTTTTCGTTCCGATTTCGCTGTGATTTCGTTCCGATTCGAATGAGTTTGATGTCGATTTCGCTAAACGTAGAAATCTTCGCTGTGATTTTAATGGGTGTCATTGATGTTTACAACTCTCCCACTTTTTGCTTGACTAAATCAACCGCAAGTCTTCATCGAGTTCGTTGAATCAGAGGAAGTTTGTGGCCATGGCTCCTTCCACTCGAAATCTTTGCTAAACTCAGACTTTTTTTTTTTTTTTAGGTTTTAGGATTTAGGATTTGAGGTTTAAGGGTTTAGGATTTGAGGTTTTAGGATTTAGAGTTTTAAATATTTTTAAGGACTAAATTTGAATGTTTGGAGGAATTTTGAAACACTTTACAATTTTATTTTAAAGATTTGATACTAAAATGAATGAAGATGAGAAAAAAGAGGGGGAATTGAGAATAATGAAATAAAATGGGTCAAGGACTTAATTGTTCAACTCAGACTTTTTTTTTTTTTTNTTTTTTTTTTTTTTTTCAGGATCTAGGGTTTAAGATTTAGCATCTGGGGTTTGGGGTTTTAGGATTTGAGGTTTTAAGGTTTGATGTTCTAGGGTTTGGGGTTTTAAATATTTTTAAAAAATAAATTGCAATGTTTGAAAGAGTTTTGAGACAGTTTATAATTTTATTTTAAAGATTTGGGACTAAAATGAATGAAAATGATTAAAAAGAGGGGGAATTGAGAATAATGGAATAAAAATGGGTCAGAGACCTAAAAGTGCAATGTCAAAATGCTGAAGTGTCGCTATTTTTTCTGACGTGGCATATATTTTTTTTGTGTGAACATAACGGGATCTGACGTGGCAATAACGAGATACGTCAATGCATAATCCGTTATGGTGACGTCAGCTTTTTTTAACGACAATATAAGATAGAAGTCAATTAGTTAAGCGTTTAAAAAATTCAGAGATCAATTTATATACTGAATAAAATTCAAGGACTTATCTGTCGGTGCGTCCGGCTTGCTAGTTTACTAAAAGCAATTCATTTGCCAATTATAATTCAACAGAGTGATACTGCAAAAACCAATAGCCATCAAATCGCGCAAACTTATTGAAATTCATTTTGGTGCCAATCAGAAAATTAAAAATTGAAAGCAGGCACCTTTAGGGGTTGATCCTACTGCGTCATATGGTTTTTCGGTTTTCTTATGAATTCAAGGTTCAAAGTTCAAACAAATAAAAGCAGATAAAAGTTTTGATTTTTGAGTGCCTCATCTCAAAATAGAAAAATTATTAAATTAACAGTTTAATCTTTAAAAGATTGAATTTCAGATTTTATTTTCTTAACATTTGTTTTTTTTGGTCGAAAATCTCTTAACGTTTGAACTAGAATGTTAAGAGATTTTTAAAGATTGCATTTAAAGACCAAATTCTATATTTTAATTTTTTAAACATCAAATTATCAAATCAATAAATTTTTAAAAACTAAATTATTAATTTAATAAAAAAGAAAAAACTCTCTGAGAGTATGTTTATATTAAAAAAAGGACAAATATTAAATGAAAGAGAGAGAGAGATAGGAGGTGAATAATTTACTGTTATACCGTATAACAGACTTATACCTAACATACCTTAATTAGAATTATGAATAAAAACATCAAACAATTTTTTTTACTATTTTTGTCTGTACTAATAACTAGGCTATTGCATAAAGATATTATTGTAAACTTTTATTTAGAAAACTCATAAATGAATCTTGTACTTTTACAATGTCAATAAATTCAAAATAAGTATTGTTATAAATTTTAATTGAAATTTTTAATAAAAATTAAATTTATTGTAATTGTATTTTCTTAAAAAACTATATCTTATTATTTTATTTTTTAATAATTAAATTAAAAAAATATTATTTTTTAATGATAAGATTTTTATTTTAATCATAATCACATGCATTATTGTAATATGTAGTTTTGACTGATATGCAATTTTAATCATAATCACATGTCACAAAAAGGGCAAAAGTAACTTTTTGATCCCCAAACTTTACACAGGTACCAATTTTGTCCCAATTTTTTTTTTGCAGTCAATTTTATCCTTTATGTTTCACATTTTAGTCAATTTTATCCTTTGTTCTTACTTTTTTTTTGCCAAATCATTTTCTCTTACTTTAGTTAAATATTAATGATATAATCTATGTGACTGATGATTTATAATGTAAGATTGATAAAAAAAATTTAAATATTATTTCAAACTAAAAAATAAATTGAACTTTGTCGTTAATCTATTAAAAGAAGTTGGTCATTTGATAAAATTGACCAAAACGTGAAATACTAAAATGTAAATGACCGAAAAAAAAAGATTGGGTATGAAATCGATAGATATTGTAAAGTCTGGGGACAAAAAAATAATTTTGCCCACAAACAAGTTAAAAAGCATGATATATAATGGCCACGTTAACATTTAACTCTGGCATTTTTCCATGCTTTTTTTTAAAATTTTTTTTTTTACTTACCTATCCATTACCCAAGATATTTGAACTAGAATAGTATAAATATAAATGCAATACATATCGTGAGTACCTACGCGAGATTTTTGAACCACAATATAGTATATTTACATAGAAATGAATATCTACGGTTAAAATTAAAGGTTGGATATCCTAATTAACATCTAAACTTTCTACATCATTATTTAAATAGTAATAAGCTACTCTTCCTCAAAGAAAATTATTGGTGAACACATTATTTTGATGAAGAAAAACAAATATTGTAAAATCTAGAACGAGATTAAAAAATAGAGGAAGAAAATATAGATCCTAATATCCTATAAATTCAAACATTTTATATGTAAGTTTTTAATTTTTCTATTTATTTATAGATTTCGAAAATCTCATTTTTAAAGTTGATGGTTATCTTCTTCAATCCCTCCTTGAGTAGTTGAGTGCTTTTGAAATCCAGTGTCACCTAACTTTCTTTTAATTTGATTATAGCCAGCTATATTATTTCTACCTTTTGATAATTCAAAGAACATATAGTATTTTTGATTGATAATTCTTTCACCGCAGAAAAGAAGAAACATAGAATAAAGTTTAAATCAATATTCCTACTAGGCTACTAGTTCAATTATTGATTTAGTTATCAATTTTTCGTTTGTTTTGAGAAAGTATCATTATCTATCATAGGCATTTGATTCGTTTGTCATTTGCAATCATTGAGACCAAAATTGTAGTTCTAAGCTTACATATACATTGTCATTTATTTTTGGCTTCCACACTATGAAAGATAACAGAAGTGACACAAGATCATAAAGAGAGAATATCTTTATATATATTGGGTAAATTTCACTTTAGTTCTATAGACCAATTCCACTTTGGTACCATGTTCTTTCAAAAGTGACATTTTGGTACCCTGTTCTTTGGACCAAGTGACACTTTGGTACCCTGTTCTTTCACTATTTGTTACCCTATTCTATCTTTTTTAGGGTACCAAAGTGTCACTTGGTCTAAATAACAGAGTACCAAAATGTCACTTCTGAAAGAACAGGGTACCAAAGTGTCACTTTTGAAAGAACAGGGTACCAAAGTGGAATTGGTCTATTAAACAGGGTACCAAAGTGGAATTTACCCTTATATATATATTAGTTCTCATGGCTAAAACATATAACACATTAGTTGAAGAAAAACAAGAAAACAAAAATACAGGGGAAGAAAAACAAGAAAACAAAAATAAGTACTTAAAGGGCTTAATACACAACTGAAAATGAAATTAACAGAACAAGTTCAGGTAGTAATAATAATGTAACTCTCATCATCTGAAGATCAAAGAGGATTATTTTGCAAGCATGGATATATGGATACTGGGTAATTAATTAGGAGGTTAACTTAGGCTTGAAGAAGGCATAGAGTTTGTCTCTAGGAGGCAGGGCTTCCTTAATGAGAGGATGAGAAGAGAAGTCATGGCTCCATCTGTAAACATTGGGGAATTTGTGAGAATTGATTAATTGTATGCCTGGAATGTCTTGAAGTATTTCAACCCAATATGCTATGAAATTTGCAGAGATATCAACCAGCCCAATGGTGTCTCCTCCAAAGAACTTCTTGTGTTCAAGCTCATTCTCAAGCAGCTTCAGAGCTTCTTCTGCTTCTTCCAATGCCTTCTCACGCCCTTTCTTGTCACTCCCACATGCATTCCAAAGTGCAGGCATGCACTAAAATCACAATAGTAACAACTAAGCATTAGCAAGCAGTAAGACATCGAAATTGAAGGCCAAAGTGCACATTTTTTTTGATAACATAAAGTTTAGGTGAGTTGGGCCCCGGGGGCTCACCAAGGCCAGGGCAGGCCTCAAGGCTCTATGAGCGCTTACAGAGGTACTTACAGATCGCCTACCAACAAGACCCTCACATCGGTAGCGGGATTCGAACTCACGACCTTGTGGGTTATGAGTTGACTCCTTACCAATTGGGCCAACCTTTGTTGGCGGTCAAAGTGCACTTTTGGTCCTATAACTTTTGTTGAGGTCTCAATCTGGTCTTATGTTGCACTTTTGGTCACATATCTTTGAGTCAGATTGAAGAATTAATCTTATATCTTTGTGAAAGATTTTACATTGTGAGACTAATAGTGAAACTTTTTGTAAAGATGTGAGACCAAATCTGCAACAAAAAAATATATGGGACCAATTCCACTACACCTGAGCTAAAGCCATGAGATTAAATGTACAAAAAAAAGAAGTTACGGGACCAAATTGAGACCTGAGATAAAGATATAAGACAAAAAATGTAACAAAAAAAGATAGAGGACCAAATTGATACTTGAGCAAAAGATATGAGACCAAAATGCATTTTTACCAAGAAATTATCAGGTCAACTTCAAGACTTGAGCGATTAGAGAAAAAATGAAGAGAGAAGAACATGAAAACTTAAGGCCGTTTGAGGCAATAGTACAGTGACTGGCATCAAAATCGTTAACTCACTATTAAACTCAATGTCATTAATTTAACAAAATTTGAGTTTGATGACAAGTTAATTAACATGAACTGAGACTATATAAAAAGGTTAGAATTTAGGAGTAACCTTGTCTTCTACAAGCCTAGACCAGAAGCGAGCATGGGCTCTTCCATAAGAATCATTTGGAAGAAGAGGATGGGTTTTCCAAGTGTCATCGATGTACTCAAGAATGATGAGAGATTCAGCAATTGGGTTTCCATTGTGAATGAGAACAGGGACCTTTTTGTGAATAGGGTTATAATGGAGAAGCTCATGGCTTTTGTTGGCAAGATCTTCTTCAGAGTAAATGTATTTCACTCCCTTTACTTTCAGAGCAAGCTCCACTCTGTTGCTGAATGGGCTAGCCCATTTTCCCAGAACTTTCACTTCTTCCCCTGAAGATCCCATATTATTATTATTGTTGTTGTTGAATGTTGATGGATGATTGATGATTGTTCTTCTTCCTTCTAGCTCTCTTTATCATGTGAATTGTTAACAAGAGATAAGAAGAGATTGAAGAAGAAGGAATGATGGAGTCAACTAATAGGGTATGTAGTAGGTAGGAGGTTGAATGTTAGCTCCCAGCTTCCCACATTTAATCGGTAAGTTGTATCCTCCTAAATATCCACACACGTGGAGGGATGGTGGAATCCCTAGCTTATACCAGGAAGTAGGAATAAAATATCAACAAAATATAAACATCAAAGTATAAATTTGGCCTTATATCTTGTGTTCAGCTCTCAATTGGGTCCTGTATATTTTTTAATTGCACTTTTTTTTTGTGGAAAAAAATTTAGGTGAGGGGATGGCGCCCCAGTCCAGGATCAGAGCTTTTATTACACTTTTGGTTCCATATTTTTGAGTGAGATGTAGAATTGGTTCCATATTTTGTTTATTGCAAATTTGGTCCCATATTTTTGGGTTAGGTGCAGAATTGGTCATAAATCTTTGGTTTAGGTAGGACTATTGGTGGAACCTTTTATAAAAATATGAGATCAATTCTGCAATCTAACTAAAAGATACGAGACCAAATCTGCATTTCTCCAAAGATATGAGACCAAAAGTGTAACAAAAAAAGATATAGGATCAAATTGGGAACTTAAAATAAGATATGAGACCAAATTTATACTTTGACCAATGAAAAATAAATGGAAAAATTGTTCATTGCTTACCTATATTAGTCAATATAGTTTGAATTTTTTTTAATTAGGTATTTAAGTCCTTATATTTTGTTGACATTTACATTTTTGTCATATTTAAACTTGTTATGTAAATGTTTATTTATAGCTAACTAAGATATTAATAAATATATATCAAGTATAAGGACTGATTTTTAATAAATAAATAAATCTTTAACTGAGGGCTAAATTAAAATTTTAAGTAAAAGTATAGGGACCAACTATTTAATTTTCTCAAAACAAAAATAATAATAGATGGATATATGTTTTCCTATAAATTAAATGGATTGAAATTTTAGTTCTGTCTACTGTATATTAATATATACACGTACATAGACAAGACTCTAGTGGTTTGAGTTGCATTTGGTTGAGTAGGGGCAGATTAGTTTTGATTCATTGTTTTCATTAGTTGGTGATTGTATTAGGTTGAGTTGTGAAAAATAATTTAATTAACTTAAATCAATTCTTTTGGCCAAAAAACAAAAAAACTTAAATCAATTCAAACCAAGCTAAGTAATGATGGGTTGGATACTTGGATTACATAAGTTGGCCAGCTGGCGAATTATAATTTTATTAAGGCCAAACATCCAAATGTTAAACATACAATTACAATTAGAGGATTTTTTTTTTCATTTTGTCCATAAATTTATACACTTTCATGTGTTCTTGAATAATAAAAATATAATATTTAGTTTCCGAGTAATAATAAAAGTCATTTGATTAGTTGTCTCAATAAACGTTTTTTATTACTATTTGGTATGTTGACATGGAATTAAATGCATATTTCATCGAAATCTTTACACCCATTCGTTTGGAGGCACGACAAATGTTATGGAATCAATCAACACCTATATTGCAGCGTCCAAGATTCATTTTCTTATGATCTTCTTCCTCCTCTTCAAACCTTGAGTAACAAAGGTGAGAAGGATAGCTACAATAAAGATGAGACTATGAAATTGGGGGACCAGTACCATTTGTTGCATTTATGATTTTATGTCTCATTTTAGGTATCGGTATGTTTTGACGTTAGCCATGTTTTGACTCAATGAAAAATCAAATTTTGGTCCACAAACTATAGAATAAATTTCATTTTAGTCCAAAAACTATTTTTCACTCTTATCAACTTCAGTGAATCAGCCATGGTTACTCTCATTCATTTCCAGTCACCTCCACCGCCTTGGGACCGCCGATTCCGACCATCGGGCAAACTCCGGCAGGGCAAAGCCTTCACCTTGCTCTGTTTGTAGATTTTATAATAAAGTTCGCCGAAAGTGGTGACGTCATTTTGGGCATCAACGATGATCTTACGGAGGTTGAACAGATTGAGGATGATGAAGGCGATGTCGAAGACATAAGAAATGCCTTCGTAATCGTGGTAATCGTGGCCACCACTTCGGATTTTGATTTGCATTCCGATGGATTTGGCATAAATTACGGTGGAACTAACTCCAAATTGTTTAGAGAGAGAGAGAGGGGGTTGTTTTTTGGTGTGAAATAAACTAAAACCCCCAAGTTATTTTTTCTTTCTTACATTTTGGTTATATTTTAGAGAAAAAGGTCCTTAATGCAAAAATTCAAACTTTTAGGAGTTAAAAATCAATTTTGTCTTTTTTTAACAGATAGATAAATGAATAAAAAACGTTTGAGGGACCAACTATGCCAAGTTTTGAAAAACTGAGGGACCAATATGAAATGAAAAATAACTGAGGGACCAGTTTGGAACATTGAGCATAATTGAGGGACCAAAATAGGACTTTGGCTTTTTTTAATAAAAAAATGGATGAAAAACGTTTGAGGGACCAACTGTGCCAAGTTTTGAAATTGCAAGTAACTCAGCATGATTTGATGAAGTAGCTGCTAAAGTTTGTTTTGTTGAACGGCAAGAGATAGCTGTATCACCAAATGTAAACAAATAGCCTGTTTGTGATCGCCCTTTGTGAGGGTCAGATAGATAACCATCATCGATATAACCAATTAATGATGAATTAGATTTATTTGAGTAAAATAAACCTTTATCAATTGTTCCACGAAGGTATCTAAAAATATGTTGAATTCCTTTCCAATGTCTTTTGGTTGGTGAAGAACTATATCTTGCAAGCAAATTAACTGAAAAAGCTATATCTGGTCTTGTGTCATTAGCTAGATACATCAAGGCTCCAATAGCACTAAGATATGGCACATTAGGACCAAGTAGTTCTTCACCTTCCCCTTGGGGACGGAAAGGGTCCTTCGTCAAGTCAAGTGATCTTACTACCATAGGCGTACTTAACGGATGAGCCTTGTCCATGTAAAAACGTTAACAAATACCCCCTCTTTTAAATGTTCAATTTGTAAACCAAGACAATATTTTGTCTTTCCAAGGTCTTTCATTTCAAATTCCTCTTTTAAGAGTTTTACAGCTTCTGAAAGACATTTAGGGGTTCCAATGATATTTAAATCATCAACATATACTGCAATAATAACAAATTCTGATTCAGATCTTTTTATAAAAACACATGGACAAATCCGATCATTTTTGTACTGAGGCGATTATACCACATGCGCCCGAATTGTTTTAATCCATATAACGATTTTTGCAATTTAATTGAGTATAAGTCTCGATCACTTGACTTACATATTTCAGGCATTTTAAATCCTTCAGGGATTTTCATATATATATATATATATCACTATCAAGTGATCCATATAAGTAGGCTGTAACAACATCCATCAGATGCATATCAAGTCTTTTATTAACAGCCAGACTTATCAAAAATCTAAAAGTAATAGCATCCACCACTGGAGAATAAGTCTCCTCATAATCGATTTCAGGTCTTTGTGTAAAACCTTGAGCTACAAGTCTTGCTTTGTACCTCACAATTTCATTTTTCTCATTTCTTTTTCGTACAAAGACCCATCTATACCCTACTGGTTTTACACCATCAGGTGTTCGGACTATAGGTCCAAAAACTTCACGTTTTTTAAGTGAGTTTAATTCAGCTTGAATCGCATCTTTCCAATTTGGCCAATCTGTTCTCCGTTGACATTCTTCAACGGATTGCAGTTCATGATCCTCATTTTCATTTACAACATCTAGCGCTATATTGTATGCAAAAATATTGTCGACAATAGTTTCACATCGGTTCCATATTTTTCCAGTATCAATGTAATTTATCGAGATCTCATTATTTGTTTCATTATCAGGTACCTAAATCTCTTATGGAGAAATTTCATTAGATATTCCTTCTTTATCATTCATTGTACTGGTTTCCTCGACTTGACCATTATCATCAAGTTTAGTTGCTCCTTTTCGTTTTCGAGGAATCTTATCTTTGGAACCGATTGGTCTACCACGCTTCAGGCGTGTGTTACTTCCATTTGCAATGGAATTTCCTGGTCCTTCTGGGACTTCTATACGAATTGGAGAATTCACAGCTGGAATATGTGATTTTGTCACTTTCTTTGGGTCAGTGAATGCATTTGGAAATTGATTTGCAATATTTTGCAAGTGCACAATTCTTTGAACTTCAAGTTCACATTGTTTTGTACGAGGATCAAATTGATTTAATAAATGTGCATGCCAAGTAATTTGTTGTTCCAGCTGTTTCTTTTCTCCCCCTAATGATGGGAAATTATTTTCATCATATTGACAATCGGCAAAACGTGCCGTAAACATATCTCCTGTCTGAGGTTCTAGATATTTTATAATTGAAGGAGATTTAAACCCAACGTATATTTCCAATCTTCGTTGGGGGCCCATTTTGGTGCGCTGTGGTGGAGCAATTGGAACATAAACCGCGCATCCAAAAATTCTTAAATGGGAAATATTCGACTCCTGACCCAAAGCCAATTGCATAGGGGAGAATTTATGATACGTTGTTGGTCTAATACGTATAAGTGCTGCAGCATGTAAAATAGCATGCCCCTATGCATGAATGGGAAGTTTTGTTCTCATGAGTAATGGTCTAGCAATTAATTGAAGGCGCTTAATAAGTGATTCTGCAAGACCATTTTGTGTGTGAACATGAGCAACAGGATGCTCTACATTTATCCCAATTGACATACAATAGTCATTAAAAGCCTGGTATGTAAATTCACCAGCATTATCAAGATGTATGGCTTTAATAGAATAATCTGGAAATTGTGCTCTCAATCTTATTAATTGAGCCAACAATCTTGCAAATGCCATATTACGTGATGATAATAAACAAACATGTGACCATCTAGTAGATGCATCAATTAACACCATAAAATATTTAAATGGTCCACAAGGTGGAACTACTGGTCCACATATATCTCCATGAATGCGTTCGAGAAATCCAGGAGATTCATTCCCAATTTTTACTGGTGATGGTCTCATTATTAATTTTCCTTGAGAACATGCAGCACATGAGAACTCATTAAATAAAAGAATCTTTTGGTTCTTTAACTGATGACCATGAGAGTTCTCAATAATTCTACGCATCATTATAGATCTGGGATGGCCTAACCGGTCATGCCAAGTTAAAAACGTATCCTTTGAATTAGTAAACTTTTGGTTTACTACAACATAGGTTTCAATTGTGCTAATACGAGTGAAATACAATCCAGAGGATAATGCAGACAATTTTTCCAATATACGCTTTTCTCGTGAGACAGTCGTAGTGATATAGAGATACTCTATATTATTTTCATTAGTTGTCTCAATATGAAAATCATTACTGCGTATATCCTTGAAGCTTAAAAGATTCCTTCTGGATTTAGTTGACAATAAAGCTTCCTCTATAATAAATTTTGTTCCATTAGGTAACTGAAAAATGGCTTTTCCAGAACCTTCAATTATATTAACTGCGCCTGATATAGTATTCAGTCTTGTCTCCATTTTAGTTAATGATGAGAAATATTTCTCATTTTTAAGAATGGTATGAGTTGTTGCACAATCTTGCAATCGTAAGTGCATCCATTCATATCGGGCTTTAGGCAGGATGACTGTTTTTAAGTGGTCATATCTTTCTTTCAGATTTTGCCACAAATTAAGGGGATCTTTTACAGTGAGGTATTCCACCTTCAGTCCTTCATCAAGATGATGACGGATAAAAATCATAGCTTTGGCACGGTTTTGGTTTGATGTCTCATTTCCTTCTTTGATTGTTTCACCAAGACCCATAGCATTCAAGTGCATCTATGCATCTAGTGTCCATGAAAGATAATTCTTTCCAGAGATATCAAGAACCATAAATTCGATTTTTGCAAGATTTGTCATTCTATAAATAAAGAACAAATCTATTAAGAGATATACTTAAAAATAAAATAAATATAATATATATGCCACAAAATATATAGACGAAATGGAAGAGAATTTTTTAAAGAATAAAAGCAAGGGAAAATTTGAGAAATAAAATGTGAGTAAAACTTAGGGTGTGTTTAGATAGGAAGGTTAAGTTAAAGGAGGATAAAGGAAGGGGAGAGTTAATAAAGGATATGTAAATGATTTGTGTTATAAAGGAAGTTTTTAGTAATGGTGTTTGGGAAAATGAGAGATAAATGAGGAATTATGATGTGAAATTATTTTAAAGGGTATGTAATGATTGTGGTGGGTTGAAATAATTGTATTGGTATTTTAAAGTTGTATAGGGGTAAAAATGGTAAAAATAAAGGAGGATAAAATAGTGTTATTTTTGTGTTTGTTTTGGTGTTAGTAAAGTGGTATGAGTAATGATTGCCTCGAAATTTATGCTAAAGGAGGAAATTAATAATGGAGATTTTTGGATTGTTATGGTAAAGGAGGATGGAGGTGTGAATGTAGGACCAAAATGTAATTTTTGAGTATTGAATTGTAAATTTTTAGGGACTAGATTATATATTTTTTTTTTCTGTTTACTGTCTTTTAATTTTATTTTAAAATTTTGATACTACAAAAAATGTTACCCATGTATATAATAGAGAAGGGACCCAAATGTATATTTTCTGGGGTATGAATTATGTATTTTTCTAAATTTTCTTCTTCAGTAGTTGCAGAGCAAAAAATATTAGCCATATATATACAGAATGATAGACCAATATGTATATTTTTTACACTTCAAAAAATATTACTTATATATATACTNTTTCAAGGACTAAAATTATTTTTAAATAAATTAATAAAAATTATATATATAATATAATATAGTATGAGAGAGAGAGAGAGAGAGGTGAGAGAGAGAGAGAGAGAAGAGAGAGGTGAGTAAAAAAAAATAATAAGAAAAGATGAATAGAGAGAGAAAGTTGTAAGGGTAATAAATAAAAATATTTTAATATGCAATTTACATACCCTTTGAGTATTTTATTATTTTACAGTAAAAAGTAGGTAATTATAGGTAGTTGAGTAGGGATATGTTAGTAATTTGAGAAGATAAATGAGAGATAAAGGAGATATAAAGGAGATATAAAAGAGAAAAATAAAGGAGGAAAAGATAAAGGAGTTCGGGGAGATAAAGGAGGATAAATAAACTTAATTGTTCCATCCAAACACACCCCACGAAGAAAAATTTAAGCACGTACAAATTTTTCACATGTGTTTGTAATATAATTAATAATAACTATATATGACTAACCAAAATTGAAAGATAATAAAAGGATAAGTTTGATAAAGTCCAAACAATACCTCAAATACCTAAGGCTCAAATCGGGAGAGAGTCGTGATAACGTGTTGTAAAATATATGATATAAGAATACTCAAAGTTGAGAGAAAAGTAGGAGGAGTGTAATTCTTACTATCCAACTGAAATTGCTTAATTACATCAAACCCTAAAGCCCCTATTTATAGGCTAAAGGATATACAAGGGAGATGAATCTAACTTAATGTACATCATGAAAGGATAGGATCATATTCATGTGTATAGAGAAACTAAGGGAAAACTCAAACTTCTATCTACGGAGAATGTCAAAAGACAAATCTGGATATTCACAAAGATAAATATTTAGAACAATATCCTCATTGTCGGCAGGTTCCATGGGCATTCTTATAAGTTATAATGTGCCCACTTTCAAAATGAGTAAACTACTATCCAGGTCCCAGGATTATTGAGGCGCTATCAAATTGGTCCCCAGATTAACGAAATAGGCAAATAAGTCCCCGAATTTTACCAACGTTAGTCAAATTAGTCCTTCTGTCAACTGACCATTTCCAAAAATGGTGACGTGGTCGTTAAGTGTCACGTCAGCAGTCGAAAAACTAAAAAAAAAAATTGCCAATTGTGTAAGATTTGCCACATAATCATTAATATTTAAAAAAAATATTTCATCTCTTCTTCAAATTGGTCCCTGAGTTATATTTTTATTTCATTATTCTCAATTTCCCCTCTTTTTCATCATCTTCATTCATTTTAGTCCCAAATCCTCAAAATAAAATTGTAAAGTGTCCCAAAACTCTTCCAAACATTCCAGTTTAGTCCTTAAAAGTGACTTTTTCTTGTCTAAAGTGTCCAAAACTCTTCCAAACATTCCAATTTCGTCCTTAAAAGTATTTAAAACCCTAACACTTAAACCCCAAATGCTAAACCCTAAAATCCTAAAACCTAAACCCCAAACCCCAAACCCTAAAACCCTAAACCCCAAAACCCTAAACCCTAAAATCCTAAATCCCAAAACCCTAAACTCTAAAAAATTTAATTTGAGCAATTACGTCTCTCATTCATTCATATCCCATTATTCTCAATTCCCCCTCTTTTCATCATCTTCATTCATTTTAGTCCCAACTCCTCAAAATAAAATGGTAAAATGTCCCAAAACTCTTCCAAACATTCCAATTTAGTCCTTAAAAGTATTTAAAACCCTAAACCCTAAAACCCTAAACCATAAAATCCTAAACCCTAAAACTTAAACCCTAAAAAAATCTAATTTGAGTAATTAGATCCCTCACCCATTTTTATCCCATTATTCTCAATTCCCCCTCTTTTCATCATCTTCATTCATTTTAGTCCCAAATTCTCAAAATAAAATTATAAAGTGTCCCAAAACTTTTTCAAACATTTTAATTTAGTCCTTAAAAATATTAAAAACCTTAAACCCTAAACCCTAAAACTCTAAATCCTAAAACCCTAAAACCTAAAACCCAAAGAACATCACAATTTTTTTTTTCATCTTCATCCCAAATATCACCATTATTATCATCATAAGCTTCTTCCACCATCGTCCTCATCATCCCACCCACACACTTTCCCTTCACATACTCTTTCTTTCATGGTCGCATTCACATCATCGCTTATCGCCAAAATAGACCTCGTTCTGTTTCCCCCATCACACCCAATCCTGTACTTTTCAACCCCTGTTGTCTCGCAATCGAAGAACAGAAGATCTGATGGAGTGAACTTGATGGTCGCGACGGAGACTCAAAAGCGAATGGCCGAAATGGGTAAACGACGACGTCGACGACGAGTTTTGATAGTCAGTTGCGGGAATTCTCTCGGAATTTCTTCAAAATCGAAAGAAACCCCAAAATTTCGCCCCCAATTCGAATTCGAACTCTAGGAATTAAAAATTTCTCGAATTCTCGTTGAGATTCGAAGAAGCTCATCTCGGATTGATTGATTGATTGAGAATGTGAAATGAATGAATGAATCTCGCGACGCCCAAAATGGTTGTGAACTTGAAATCAAACCCAGAAATTGAAGAATCGAGCGAGAGAATGTTTAGGGGTTAGGGTTTACAGTTTTAGGGTTTATAATTTGGGGTTTAGGGTTTAGATTTTAGGGTTTTTAATACTTTTAAGGACTAAATTAGAATGTTTGGATGAGTTTAGGGACACTTTACAATTTTATTTTGAGGATTTGGGACTAAAATGAATGAAGATGTTGAAAAAGAGGGAAAATTGAGAATAATGAGACAAAAATATAACTCAGGGACCAATTTGAAGAAGAGATGAAATGTTTTTTTTTTTAAATATTAATGATTATGTGGCAAATCTTACACGTTAAGTGTCACGTCAGCAGTTAACGGCCACATCACCGTTTTTGGAAACGGCCAATTGACAGAAGTATTAATTTGACTAACGTTGGTAAAATTCGGGCACTTATTTGCCTATTTTGTTAATCTGGGGATCAATTTGGTAGCGCCTCAATAATCCAGGGACCTGGATGGTAGTTTACTCCTTTCAAAACACACATAATTGATTATCTTCTACTTCAGCAATTTGACTGTTTCAGTGTTTCTCAACATTTTTTTTCACTGTTCTTTCTTAACGTCGTGAAAGGGAATATTATATAAATATATATCTTATATTATATGGCTCTACCCCTTTCTGGTCGTCCATGTTTAAAACTATAGTCTATGAAATAAAAAATAAGAGAAAATTTACTATTTGGTCTCTCTTTCTTTACTAAGTTAACAATTTAGTCCCTTATTTATTCTACATACATATTTGCATGCCCGTTAGGGCACGCAAAGCCCCTAGTATACATATATATTGTAATTATATAATCTTGATAAATATTTTAAAACAGAATATTCAACTCTCCAAAGCTATGATAAATAAAAAAATCAATATCGATCAAATGTAATATTTGAAAATTACTTTGAGATAAAGTATATATTATATTTGTTGGCCAATAATTTAATTTAAAATATGTGTAGGTATGGTAATTAGACAATAATTTTGGAGGGTTGGTCATCTATACGTAGCTAGGAAGCATGGACACTGACACGGACACGGGACACGACACATACACGGACACAGCGACATGCTAAACTCTCAAAATTACGCGACACGACACGCCATATATTTATATATATAAATAATTAAATATTCATAATTTTTAATGAAAAATTTAAAAATTACAAGTTTTATTCATAATATGTGTCATATGTATTATTATTTTCTCTTATATGTAATGTTAAAGTCACAAAAAATTAATTTATATTTTAAAATTTATGAATATGTGTCGTGTCGGTGTCGTACGAGTGTCGGATACTAACACGTGTCCGACACGGCGACACGCCCTCAAAATGAAGTGTCCATGCTTCTTAGATACGTAGTGGTATTAAACGGCTAGTCCATGAGACCATGACCGTCATGGGCTGGCATTTAAATGTATGGAAGTGGGTTTATAAACAGACTAATTTTTACAAATCTACGATTACTCGTATTGGCCTGTGGTTTAAACGATTGGCCCGCGGGACCAATACTTTTTAATACAAAAATTATTTTTTTAAAATTAAAATTTATAAAATAATAAAATTATAGTGAAAGATAAATAAAAATACAATGAAATTTATAAATTATTACTAGTATTTTTATTTTTATATTAGTTTTAATTATATAATTATTTTATTTTATAATAGAAGAAAATTTATGTAAAATTTTATTTTATTCTAAAAATTAATTTAATTTTTAAAAATTACAATTTAAAAAACTATGTGAGAATATTCTATACAAGTAATAGTATTTAGATAAAAAATATAGACAAAACATATATAAAATATTTTTGAAAAAATTATATTTAATGACATTTAAAAAATAAACAAATATGCGGGAGAACTCGCAAACTGCCCACGTCATACTCTTTTAGGCCCAATTTTAAATAAGCTTATTTTATATTGTTTAAGCTTGCCCATTTAATAGTCGGAGCGGGTTAGTCCGCAGATTTAAGTCAATTTTGACAGTGCTATATATATATATAGTTTAATAGTTTAATTGTGAATTTTGTAAATATATCATTTATATGTAATATGTGGATGACTACATCCATGAGCTTTTGCCCTTCTTGAAACATCCCTACAACCTCATCATGACTCCATCAATTTAGTCCTTTTGTAACATTTCCATGAAAGCTTATTAGTGTGTTTGGAGTTGCATTATGGTACCTATAATAGCTTGTAACCTACCCATCTTCCATTATGTCAAGAGTCCTATATAAAGGGACTTCCTTCTATTGAATTGTAAGTGTGAATAAACATAATAATATGACATGAGGATGAGCTCTTGAAGAGCTACATCAATGGAGCATATAGGATACTTCTTGAAGAACTAAACCTTTTTGAGAACTAATTTGTATATCTCTTTCTCTCTCTTATATCTATCTTTATATCTTTTGTACTTCTTATTTTATTCGGTTTACAACACGTTATCGGCACGAGTCTCTACTGAATTAGAGCAAGGTAATTCTAACATGTCTCCTCATCATCCATTGAAGGTAAGAAAGTCTTATTTTTACTTTTGAATTATTTATATTTGATCATGATCTCGTTTATATTTAAATTTATTATTGTCACCTTGAAAAGGTGAAAGCTATATAAGAAAAGGCTTGAAGCCATATCATCTTTGATTTGATTATCATGAAATTAATAATTGTATCCATTTATGGGTATGTGATAGAAAGATAATGTCACATTTTGATAGATCTATAAAATATTGAGACACAACTATTGAAATTAGTTGATAATGGCCTGGAAGGCTATGAGTCAATATATATATTGATAAGTTATTGATAGAAGTTTTATAGTTGTTGAAGATTTTTTTATGGCTTGAAGCCACATATTATTTGTAATGAATAAGTGCATAGAACAATTGTTGCACATATTTTTAATTTTTTCAAAAGTAAAAGTTTGGCTAATAATAGCCTTGAAGGCTAATAATTTATATGAGTTTATTATCATAGAATGGACTATTTTATCATTTTCAATTGAAAAATTGTTTAATATTGGCCCTGAAGGCTAATAGCTAGTCCATTTAAGGAATTATGAATTCCAACTATATAGCAATTGAAAATGATGAGAATTTTCCTTGATAAAAATGATGAGAATTTTCCTTGATAGTCTTGAAGACTAATGTTAATATATGTATTATTATATTGATATGAGATAGAAATGAAATTGGCAATGTGAATTGATTTTTAAAATTTTTGGCACCACATATCTCCAGTAGAGATGGTGATAATGATATGACAAATGTATTTTTGTGGTTGTCATTGATGAACATGAAGTTCAAGGATCATATATTTGTATGTAAATATATATTTACAAGACTAGTCATTTTTAATGAATGAGTATTGATTGAAAAGCCAAAAAGTTCAAAATACGCTAGAAGCGTAATATACATCATGTAAAGAATGATTTTCTCAAAAGGAATAGAATAGAAAAATTTCACTATTGTGCTCTATAAGAGACAATAAATTTATAAGATCAACAATTTTTATTTTTCATAAAAGTTATAACCCTAACAATGATTTCAGTACCGAGAACTTTCATTGTATTTGAGAAAAGTATGAGAAATATTTGAAGAGATATTGACAATTTGAGAATTGTTAAATGAGAGTGATTAAAATCACATTTTATGAATTGTCGACATTAGATAATTGGCCAAAAATTAAATATAGTGAGATAATTCCCCCAAGTGAATATTGAACTTTGAACCAGTAGTTCAAACACCAGAAGATGTTAAAATTTGGACTAATAGTCCAAACATCAGAAGATGTCAAAATTTGGACCAGCAGTCTTGACAGTATTAGAAGATGTTAAACTTTGGACTAGCAATCTAGACAAGAGAAGTTGTTAAATATTTGACCAGAAGTCAAGACACTAGAAGTTGTCAAACCTTTATACCAGTAATTTTACCACCTGAAGATGTTAAAATCTATAAAGTATAAATGAGTTTTTATACAAAAGATAAATAAATTTGTTAAACGTAATGCACTAGCCGTGCAAAATTTCTCACATGAAATGTGAAATGAGGGGAAGATGAATTTATTTTCTACGGATCCAATCAGTCAGATTTTGTATGAGTCTTTGGAAGACTTGAGTATGTACCAGATTGAAAATTATGCGTTGACGTTATTCGAAAATGATATAATCATGTGTAAGAAATCTTTGAAGGATTCAAAATGCCTGAAGCATACAATCTATATATGCAATATTAACATTTTGTTATAAAATGTTTAATATATGCATTACTGAATAAATTTTAAATCATGAAAGAGTAATGAATTATTGTTGTATTTTTATTGGTAATTTTTTTTTCAAAAAGAGAGAAATAACTGATAATATTAATTTTTGAGAATTTTAAAGAAGGTATTTTCTCAATGGGGTTACAATAATTTTATATTGATCAATGAATTTAAATAATGATCATTGCATGAAATTGAAACCAATTTGATTATATATGATTATTGATAACTTTGTTAATATTTTGTTTATAAAAAATTGTGATTGGTAAGTTGCAAGAAGCAAATACAATATTGTCGAATTTATTATTTATTTCCTATTCTTTATCAATGAGAATATAGTGGAAGATAAATGATTTTGTATCTTATGATATTTTTATATCAATATGCTATACTCATAAAAGTGAATTATATATGTGTTTAATTTATATTATGTTTAAAAAGATTTTTATTGATTAGTCATGTGAAATATGAATTACTTTTATATTCGGTGTTTATGATTTTATGTGCTATGGAGTATATCATGCATAAGTGTGATCAGTATATATAATTCAATATCTTTGAAAGGCAAGGAAGAATTAACTCATACATCTTGAAGATGAAGCACAACACATTTTGAAGATGAAGTGCAACTTTGAGGGGAAGTCAAAGTACTTGCAAATAACCTACTCTTTTTCCTTCGCTAAGTTTTTGTCCCACTGGGTTTTACTTAGCAAGGTTTTAATGAGGCATGTATTTGTAGTGTAAAGATTATGAATATTGTACTATTTTCCTTCCGTTAAGTTTTTTTCTCATTGGGTTTTTCTTAACAAGGTTTTTAAGGAGACATATATTCATAATGTGTGGTCATCCAAGGAGAAGTGTTGTAAATATATCATTTATATGTAATATGTAGATGACCACATCCATGAGCCTTTTGACCTTCTTGTAACATACCTACAACCTCATCATGACTCCATCAATTTAGTCCTTTTGTAACATCTCCATGAAAGCTTATTAGTGTGTTGGAGGTGCATTATGGTGTCTATAAAAGCTTGTAACCTACCCATCTTCCATTATGTCAAGAGTCCTATATAAAGGGACTTCCTTCTATTGAATTGTAAGTGTGAATAAACATAATAATATGACATGAGGATGAGCTCTTGAAGAGCTACGTATTAATGGAGCATATAGGATAGTTCTTGAAGAACTAAACTTTTTTTAGAACTAATTTGTGTATTACTTTCTCTCTCTTATATCTATCTTTATATCTTTTGTACTTCTTATTTTATTTGGTTTACAAGAGTGAAACAATAAATATATTTTGCTCAAAAATTGAATAATATTGATTTTTTTTTTCTAAGTGTGTAGGTTGAATTCAAATTATAATTTGACCAGAATATAAGTTGAATGTTGTATGAGTAATTTGACCAATTTGAACATTTTGCTAACATTTAGGACCAAAATGAAATATTTTGTTAATATTTATAATGAATTTAAACATTTTAAAATATAAAAGACCAAAATAAATATTATAGCATATATTTAAGACCAAAATGATGTTTTGACTTTTTCTATTTATTTGTTTCACGCCCTTGTATTCATATATGCATTGGCAAACCTCACAGAGTTAATAGATTTCAACATAAAAGTAGCACTTTGCATTCAAATCTTGAACACAAGCGGGAGATAAATTTAAACCACTAATATTATGCCAAATTAAAAAAAAATTCAACAGTTGAAAGTAAAGAAAGAAAGAAACAAAGTAATAGCAATAGCTTTTCCCTTTAATTCTAATTTCTAACTCAAAAATCTTGAGTGAGACACTTCTTTTTGACATTGATTTTGTTCGTGCTTGTTTGGAGTCTTATATAAGTGTCGTTGCTTTTCAATTTTCGTATTCTTTCGTTTGCTTTCAAGTGCAATTACGGTGACGGTCGGTCATATATTGTCTATTACTTTATGTGCCCCAACGGCAACGACACCCAAAAATAATGACTTATTGCATTTAAATCCAGTAGAATATATATTTAAGAGTTTTGAATTTTTTTACTTTCTTTTATCATTAGATAATATTTTGATCTTTATATAGGATAAAAAAAAACATTGAATGACTTGAGTCTTCTCACCATAATTTTTAGTCTCGACAATTATATAGATGGGCTTTTGTGCTAATTTTCTAACCTAACTTAAATATCCTACAAGCATTCTATATTTATCTGATGTGGAAGATCTCAAAAAATTCTTTATATCTTTGTATAAAGTTTTCTAACAAATATTTGACACATAACAAAAATTTGATATATGATTAATCATGATAGAAATAAAATATTAAATATAAATTTTTATATGACTAATGAAAGAGAATATAAATTAAACCTATAATTAAAAGAATATTGTAACAAAAATATAAAGAATTTTATCTAAATTTTTAAAATATATATATCTTAAAATTAAGAAAAGTAAATTTTTTTTTCAAAATCTTTTTTTTTTTTCAAATTCTAATCCTTGGGAATTGGGATATCCTTATGATGTGAGGCACTTTAGACTTTAAGAGACACATATCCTTTTATGAGTTATATGCCTTTATACCATCACACTTTGGCCGTTTGGTCTCAAAGATTCAAGAGCCAACCAATTTCAAACTCATCATTCTCTACTCATGATTTTAGTCAATTTAGACACTATTGATTTAAGTTTTTATCATTAAACTAAAAACATTTAAAAATACGTGATCCTAAATTAATTATAACAGAATATTAGAATTCAACATTATGATTTAACTATGATTTGATCTTAAAACATAAATTTATACCATAAGGCAATTCTCGTGGCACTTATGCTAACATACACACATGTATAAATTGAATAAATCATGTACTATAGTGATGTAGTTTTTTATCTACTATTAAACTAATGTAAGAACGAAGGTTTCTACCAGTATTTTTAAAATATATATATATATATATCATAAACTATATAAATTTTTTTTAAAGAATATTATTACAATTAAACAAAATGACTTTCCAAACTTATTATTCATAACTTTTCATTTTTAACCATAACGTTTTATCATTGACACAAAAAAATCATAACTTTCAATAATGATAAGTCTATAATTACTTAATATATTCTAATGTGTTTATAAGTTTTATATCTTAAAATTTTAAATATAAAACTAACGCTTGCAATGGCCACTAGTATGCTTTATGAGAGATTATTAAAAAACCAAAAAAAAAATGCAAATGATTCAATATTTGTAAAGGGAAAAAGTATTCTTTTATTCCCAAATTTTACATTAATTGTCTATTTCGTCTCCAATAGGTTTTTTGTGATCAAGTTTGTCTCCAATTTTTCACAATTTTATCATTTGACTAATTCATTTCAATGAATTAATGATAGACTTCAACTTGTTTTTAATATGAATTAGGATTTGAGTTTTTTTATAACAATTTTACATTACTTATTAGTCACGTAGATTTTATCGTTAATATTTAGTTAAAGTAAGAGCAAAGTATAAAATTGACCAAAATGTAAAACATTAGGGACTAAATTGACAATTGGTATAAAGATTGGGGACCAAAATGGTACTTTTTATTAAGTTAATAAATTAATGTGAATATGAACACAAGCTAATTAAGCTTCATATAAAGCGAAACATTTGAAATAACAGAGTCCACTGAGATCAACTTAAAAGCATTAAAAAACAAACTTGAATTCAAGCATCACACTCACACACATAAGTAAGAAGAAATCACAGAGAGAGAGAAGTTAGCATTAATTATGGATGACGCCATAATCCAAAGACAATACCATCTGAAGCATTGTGTGCCATTGTCTCGAGTTCGAATATCACACAACAATCCCAACCTCTTCTGTAATTTGGGCTTCTGGGTTTCCAAAGTCTCCGAAGGCTTTTGCTTGAAATCCATTGATTGTACCAATACCAACAATATTACCGACTCTGCTTTTCAATATTCTTCACCCCCTCCACAACAACGAGCTTCATCATCATCATCAATGGAGGATTTCATTAATGTCACTCCCAAGAAGAAAGATGGCCACCGTGACAGCAGTTGCAGCTCCGATTTCCTCTCGTCGGAGACGCCGACGAGGAATGAAGAACAGAGTCGGAGCAGCACGACAGAGTCGTCGGCATCGGCTTCGGCTTCGGCTTCGTCACCGCCGTCCGTGGGATGGCCGGTTGAGAAAATTGTTTCTCTGAATTGTAGGGATTCTTCTCGTGGAGTCCAAGATTGTAAGAAGAAACAGTTGATGGTGGTGGTGGGTACCAAGAAACAGGACATAGTATTGCCAGGTATGGTAAAAAATATTTGTGAGGGACCAAATTGAGAGAAAGATAATACTTAAGGGACTAAAATAGGGTTTTAATCGTATGATACTTGTCTCATCTTTGTGTATTCATGTGTGTGTGAGAGAATTAAAGATTTAAACTTTGAATGTTAGAGATGGAAATGATGAGGGAAAGGTTTGCAAGATTGTTGCTTGGCGAAGACATGTCTGGTTGTGGAAACGGGGTGGCACCTGCCTTGGCTATATCGAATGCCATAACAAATCTATGCGGTAATTAATTAACAGTTCGATATCGTGATTTTCTATGTGTATGTGTTTTTTAGTTTGTTTGGTTAATAAATTTTGAATTGATTGAATTTTGCAGGCACATTGTTTGGGCAAATTCTGAGATTAGAGCCTGTGGGTGAGGGGAAGAAGGCAATTTGGAGAAGAGAGATGGAGTGGCTTCTTAGTGTGAGTGATCATATCGTTGAATTAGCACCCACTTGCCAGACTCATTCAGATGGAACCAAACTTGAGGTACAACCTCTGATTAATCAATCAATCTTGATTCTTTGTTTCTGATTAATCATTAATCATTATTCTTTGTTTTTGACTATGGATCAGATCATGAGTTGTAGACCCCGGTCAGATCTTTATGTGAATCTGCCAGCTCTACGCAAATTAGATAACATGCTTCTTGTAAGTGAGCTTTCAAAGTTTCATCAATCTATGTATATACATATTCAATATTCATTCATTCAGTTTCAAGAAAAACATATTTGAGAAAACCTACTATTTTGTCCTTGAATTTACACTGCGTCAATTAGCCGTCCTTAAATAATCGAAATACACAATTTGGTCACGGAAACATTTCAATTATCAACTATTTGATCTTTAGTGACGATTTAGTCTGTGAATGTGAATTAATTTTATAATTTTTGGTCCTTCAATTTGTACTAAATTAATTCTATCTGGTCCTTAAATTGAATTAATTTTATACTTTTTGGTCCCTAAATTTGGACTAAATTAATAGTATTTGGTCCCTGAATTTGAACTAACTTTATACTTTTTGTCCTTGAGTTTATACTAAATTTATACTATTTGATCATTTTGTATTTTCTGGCCCTTGAGTTTGACTCAGAGACCAAATCACTGACAATTGTAATAATTTTAGGATTGAGTAGTATATTTTGATTATTCCAAAATTAATTTGTTGATTCGGTGTAAATTGAAGTGTAGGTTTTCTCAACATATTTATATGTATGATGTCTAATATAATAATATAATGACTGGTGGATTTGGGGTGTGGCAGGAGATATTGGATGGTTTTGTGAATACTGAGTTCTGGTATGTGGACCAAGGTGTTGTTGGTGGGCCACATGGTGCTACTACTGATGACTCATCACCATCACCATCATCATCATCATCATCTTCCATAGGAATAGGAAGAGGAAGAAGAGGAAGAGGAGGGAAGAGAGAAGAGGAAAAATGGTGGCTTCCTGTACCACGAGTCCCTCCATGTGGCATCCATCAAAGACTAAGAAAGAAGTTGCAGAACAAGCGAGATTGCACACACCAAATACAAAAGGCTGCCATGGCCATAAACACTGCCACTTTAGCTGACATGGACATCCCAGACTCATACTTAGAGTCTCTTCCAAAGGTATATAAAATAAAGTAGTCCCTAAAAGATGATAGTGATTTCTTAATTTAGTCCCTAGAGGGTTAAAGATGCAATTACAATCCATTTGATACTTTTGTTAAAGACACTAACTGAAATTAGATGACAAATAAACCTAATGAGTTTCTAGATTTTGTCAACATTACACTTAATACTTAACTATTGATGTTAGAAAATTATAGAGAAAACCTATTATTTTGTCCATGAATTTATACCGAGTCAACTATTCAGTCTCTGAATAGTTTTGGTCCCTGAATTTGTACTAAATTAATATTATTTGGTCCCTGAAATTTGAACTAATTTTATATTTTTTGGTATTTGAATTTGTACTAAATTTATACTATTTGGTCCTTGAATTTGTATTTTTTTTATTCCTAAATTTGACCCAAGGACTAAATCGTCGAGAGTTACAATAATTTAGGGACTGAGTAGTATATTTTGATTATTCAGGGACTGATTAGTTGACTCAGTGTAAATTAAGGGACCAAATAGAAGGCCTTCTCAAAATCATATTTGCCATTATTAGATTTAAATTAATATCCTAATATGTTGGCCAGAAAAAAAAATTAATATCCTAATAAAAAGACCAAATTGTTTGTAATTGTTTATTTTAGGGACTATATTGAGAAATTGATCATTCTTGGAAGGCCATATTATTCATTGTATAGTATTAGTTCTTTATGAAGCATGATCCCATTCTCATAAATATATCCAACTTGGATGATATTTTCAGACTGCACGAGCCTGCTTGGGGGATGTTATATATGGGCACATTACATCAGATCAGTTTTCTTCAGAGTGTGTGATAGATTGTCTTGATGTGTCCTCTGAACATCAAGCTATTGAGATTGCTGACAAAGTGGAAGCTTCCATTCACATTTGGCATAGAAGAGCAAATATTAGACCTTCCTTTAGTAGTAGTAATAATAGTAGCAATAGTAGTAGTACTAGTAGTACAGCAAGATACAGTACAAAAACATCATGGGAAATGGTGAAGGATCTCATGGTGGATGGAGAGAAATGGGAATTACTGGCAGAGAGAGCAGAAAGCATTTTGGTTTCCTTGAGACAACGTTTTCCTGGTCTCCCTCAAACAACCTTGGACATCACCAAAATCCAACACAACAAGGTCAGTCACTCTCCTGCATTTTTCAACTACATTATACATAAGCTAAATTGCACCAAAACCACCTAAATTTTAGGTCCTCAATTTCAAATTTTGACAGAGAGGCCCTTGAGTTCTCAAATTTGCTCACTTAAGACTCCTGAATTTTAAAATTTAACAAATAGACTTCAAGAACTTTCAACTGTGCTCACTTAAGACTCCTAAATAGCTTCATTATTTTGAAAGTTCAGGGGTCTTGAGTGAATAAAACTAGAAGCTTAAGGTCTATCTATCAAGTTTTAAAATTCAAAGGTCCTAAATAAGCAAAATTGAAAACTTAAAGGACGTGTCTATCAAATTTTAAAACTTAATGGTATTTTCTATTCTAAACCTAAAACTCAAGGATCGTATAAAGTAAACTAACAATTTGGTTATTGAAAAATCACCAAACTAACAACTCGATCGGTCTCTAAAGGATTGAAATGTACAATTTAGTTCCTGAAAGATTAAAACAATATATTATTTAGTCCATAAAAAGTATATTATTTTAATCTTTCAAGAATGAATTCTCAGCTCAATAATTTTTGAGAGATTAAATTAATAGTTTACTCGATCGAAGTATGTGTTATATAATGTTTGTTTGTAGGATGTTGGGAAGGCGATTCTGGAGAGTTACTCAAGAGTATTGGAGAATGTGGCGTATAACATAGTGGCTCGAATCGATGATGTGATGTATGTGGATGACTTGACCAAGTATTCTGGTGATCGTTTCACAATGCCTATGCCAACCACTCCATCCAGAGCATCAATGGGCACACCATGTAGGACTTCTTTCACTAGTAATACACCAACAATGACAATGACTCCCACAAGAGTTCCCAAGAGTCCTTTGAAGGCAGAAAATGGAAATACTAATACTAATACTTCTTCATTCATGAAAAGTCCTCAACGTACTAGTGCCAAGAGGATTTTGACAGATTTTCTTACCATTGAGAGACCCGAGCTCACAACAACCAAGACGACCTTTAAGGAATTGTCAGCATTTGAACTGAAATTGACTTAGCCCATGTATATATTATGTATGATCTATGATGGACTTAGATAGTGTCTTACTATCTTTGGATGACAAAAGTAAGAAATTTGGGGCATTCCGAGAATTGAACTCGGGACCTCTCGCACCCTAAGCGAGAATCATACCACTAGACCAAATGCCCATTTTGGGACTGTTACTTTATCTATATTTAATTGAATTGTAGCATCATCTAATATGGGAAGATGTTGAGTGCTTCCACTCAGTCCATTTTTATGCTACAATTGAGAAGCAAAATCCCCACTTTACCCCCAACCTCCAATCATGGTCCATAAGAATATAAGATCTTTCTCTATTTTGAAGCTCAACTACTACCAACGAGACACATTTCCTTTCATTTTCTCTCTTTTTTTTTTCCCATTTCTAAATAATAATAAAATAATAAAAACTTTTGATATGGTTCTAAATAAAATTTAATTATTTTTTAATTAATTCATTTTTATAATATTATTTTATATATCATATATATTTTAATATAAAAACAAGTTAAGTAAAATCCTTTACAACTATCTTTACTATAAAAACAAATTAATAAATCAATTTTAGTTGATATTTTTGATAAAAAAACTAAATTAATTGCAATTAACCTTTATAAAATATAATTTTCTTTTGAAGACTAAATTGAAAGATTTACAATATTTTAAAAAATGAATGATTAATTGATATTAAGAGAAAAGCACAATCACCGACTATTTGTGTATGGAAAATTTTTATTGGCACCACACTCATCATTATGTTTGAGGTAATAGAAGGTGAGGTGGCAGGAGAAGAAGCAATTTTTTTTGTGAGCAATTGTGAGTAATGGCAACATCTGGAAAAAGAATGGCCTTAGCAAGGACACCACCTACCTTAATGTGTTCATACTTGAAGAAAGCTAACAAATTTAATATCAAAGTGGTGCAATAAGAAGCCCCATCATCATTAATCCTAGTGCAAACTCCATTATCATTCCCAGGTGGGTGACTAGACCAACCACTTTTCCTTAGGCTATAAAAACCCCATAACGCTTAAAATGTTATTGCATTGAATTGTAAGACAATATTGAAGAACAAGAAGTAGTAGTATCTATATAGTACAAGTTCATTGAAATGGAGGCTTCATTGAAATTCATGTTCTTTCTTGGGCTGCTTGTTTTGTTTGTGAGCATTGGAAGGTTTGAGAGAGTGGAGGGTGCAGGGGAATGTGGTAAGGGTACCACACCAGATAATGAGGCTCTCAAGCTTGCTCCTTGTGCTACAGCAGCACAAGATGCAAGTGCTAGTGTCTCTCAGAGCTGCTGTGATCAGGTCAAGAAGATTGGGCAGAACCCGAGCTGTCTTTGCGCCGTCCTCCTCTCCAACACCGCCAAGAGCTCCGGCGTCAACCCTCAGATCGCCCTCACCATCCCCAAGCGCTGCAACTTTGTTAACCGCCCTATCGGTTACAAGTGTGGACGTAAGTATAAATACATGGTTATGGAGAGCTTGAGTGCTCCAAAATGATTCATGAAACTAGATCCTCTGTCATTGAATTTTTAGAGTTCTTTGCATTTAGGTACTTTTAGAGGATAAAATTGAAACTGTAAGTTTCAAATGTTAATGAAATTTTGTTTCATTTTTTCACCCACCATAAAATTGCCTAAATGCAGAGAAGTTTAGGAGATTCAATGACAGAGGATCCAACTCCAAATTTATAGAAAGATAAAGAAAAACACTACCTTAGAATCACCCTAAATATATACATACATATATATATATATCACTTCAATTTCTCTGTTTTTTCATAACTCATATGCCTTATCTAGATTTTGGACTTGCACTTTGTTTGAGTCTATAGGTTTACTTAACTTTAACTTTGTTACTAAAAGCTTCAATTCCAGTTCTCTAATCTCAGTTTTCCTTATATCAGTTAATTTCTGACTCAAGAATTGCTGATTTTTGCAGCTTACACTTTGCCTTGAAAAGCTAGCTGAGAGCTAATGGGAGGCACCAATTGCTGTTACTAGCAATTACTGTCTTGTAACTTCTGATCAATAAGAGCTACCAGCTCACTTGTGTCCATCCTTTATACAATACATGCACTCCATCTCTATTTCTCTCAATCTCTATCTATAATACATATATATATACTACTGTATCTTTTCACCAAACTGACTCTAAGGCATAGTAAAACTAGCTTAAAACCAGACATGTGCACAAACTAACACAAACATAGATAAGCTAACCCACCATGCCAAAAAAGGACAAAACAAAAAGGGCCATTCCCTTATATGTACAAACTTCGAAAGAAAATTGGAATCTTTAAAGCATAGGAAGTGAGAGATGCGGTGGGACAGTGAATTATACATCAGTGTCTGAGTAATATCTTTGTTCTCAAGAAAGAAAATAAAGGATCTTTCTTCTTCTTTAACGACCAGACACAACAACCGCTAAAGGTCTTTGTCCCACATTGATGGATAAGGATAAAATTGAGACACAATGTTCATCCTGCATTTTTTCATTGGAGGAATAACATGAGACTCTGAAGATTTAGGATAAGCAGAAACTGAATGGTCAAGTTCGTTAATAAACTATTGGATAAGTTTCCAGATAAACTATATGCTTTCTGGCCACACTCATTGAAGACTGTTTTTAACTTTTTGCAGTGCCTGACAATCCCTGGTTCAAGAACTAGGTATAGTTCTATTGAAAAGTTCCTGTCTGGTTAAGTATATCTAATTTTGCTTCCTCAGAATTTATGATTGTGAACAAGTCTGATTATCAAATGATATGAAAACGTCAAAATAAGTAAATTCACAACAAATTTATAGTCCTTAAAAACCAGTTCATTAACTTGACAATTGGGTAAGAACTCCTTCACATTCTCATCACGTCTATAATACCAAGTATAATTAGAAATGATATTAATTTCAGATCCAGTCGCAGAAGTTAGAAAAGCTAATGATATGATATTATCACATCTGATTCACAAATTACAAAGCAGATGATAAACCAGTAGAGTTTCTCTAATCAAAGTGAAAATCATTTCAAAGATTTAACCATAAAGGATTAGCTAATGATAGAGTTTTTAACTACTAAGACCTAAGAACAACGTTGTCTACAATAAAACCAAAAGAAATACGCATAATTACAAGTTCACAGAATGATTGTGACTGTTTTGGCTGGATAAAGCAAGTAGTCTTCAACTTTGTTTATCCTACTGTAATGATGACTCTAAGCTGCTACTTATTCTATCTTCCTATTTACCTGCAATTTATGAAATTGAAAATTACACACAAAACATAACTAGACACAGCATTAATCTCACAACAAAAATGAAAATTACCTTAACCAGCACGTCTATTTGCAAGTATTATCTTAATAATAGAAAGATCCTGTGGACAGAAATTTATAAAAAAAATTAAGAGAATTCAGAAAATTACACAATAAAATTCATTTCCAGAATATCACAGCACATATCTGTTACAAATATATATATATATATATATACCTTGCCACCAGATATATATATATATATACCTTGCCACCAGTTGCCTATTGGAGCAACTTCTGGATCATTTTCATCCACTTTTTTCTTTTCCTGGAAAATATACAAAAAGAAATATATATATTTAGTTTATAAGAGCTGCAAGAGTTTATCAACCAAAATAAATGATAATCAAGATAACTATACACTGGTGATTCTGTAATCTAATCATGCCCTTGAAACACTTATAGAGATATAAGAATTAAAAAAACTTTAAAAACACTTGCCGAAGATTTTGATCCTACCTTCTCTTTAGTTTCAGGAGGAATAAATACAGGATCCCGGCCACCATAATAGATTGATGAACATAGGTTGCAAGGGTAATTTTTCTCCTGAAACATGAAACTCTTTTCCTCAATTGATTCTTCGCTCTCATTTAGATGTGGAATCCCCGAGGCAAATATATCATCTTTAACACAAAGAAAGGAAAAGAAAATAAACCACCAGTTTATATATATGCAAAACCTCATGAAACTCCTAAACTTGTTAATAGAAGAGAGGATTTCATAGTAACTATTAGACAGATAGTTAGGAATTAGTATATACATGCAAAATCTCAAGATACCCAAAATTGAATAGATAACAAAATCTATAAGGATAAAGCTTGAACCAGAGTACACATACATACCTACAGTTCCTATTCGGTGGAACCATGGTTCAGGAGGAGCCCATTCTTTCCAAAATTCCTAAACCAACACAAGCAAGAAAAATCTTAGTGAAGTTAATGGAGTTAAAATAAACTTGATATAACTTCATCATCAGCTAAAAATGCAGAAAAAACACATATTATAGGAGTTTTCAGCAAATAATGAAATCTTTACCTTAGGAGGATGAGGAGCAAGTAATTTCTCGATCACATAATTCCGGCCACCAAATGGGTCATATTCCTCGACTTGTAAGCCATCAGAGGTGAGGGAGGAAGAAGGATTAGATGATGAACCCTCTAGCTTTTTTCCTCCCATTGTGTTTTCTTCTTTCTTTAAACCCCTAAAATCAAATCTATGGACTCAATCGCTGAAATAAGAGTGAGATTTATAAGAGAGGACAATCCCACCACACCGACTAAGAGAATGAGACAAACCCAATTGAAAATTTTTGTGGGAAACAAACGGGGTGAACTAGAAAACGGAATTCAGAGAGAGGATCTTTTTTTTTGAAATGATACGAAATGAAACCCATTTTTATAAGGCAAAAAAGAAGGTAAAAGTTTTTTTTTTTTTGATTTTCTGACTGGTTATCGATTCGATTATTTACTTATCTTTCGCGATTTTCTAGTTGGAAAAAGAAATGATTTTGCTTTCGTTGCCGACGAGTCGCATCGTCAGATAGACACCGAGAAGATGAAAAAGAAAAACGGATTTGCTTATTTGTTTGTTGCGTTTCTTTCTCAATCTTCTCACTTCGCGCCACATGGATCAACTGCTCAGGTGGGACCTACTCAGTGTATAAAACGAATTTTTTCACTTTATTTTTTTTGGTAAATTATACTTTGGTACCCTTTAGTTTGACCTCATTCCACTTTAGTAGCCTGTGGTTTAAAACGTGACACTTTGGTATCCTGAGGTATATATCGTTAACACTTTGGTACCCTGAATAATTTTTTCGTTAAATTTGGACGGAATTTTTCATGTGCATCGCACGTTCATCTCACATGCTTCACTAAAATTCGATTTTCTTTCATTTTTGGTCAAAACAAAGATTAAATACAATCTATTGGCAAAAAAAAAAACAAGATTAAATACAATCTAGATTTCGAAAAATACCTTTAAAACCTGAGAAATTCGAGAGGTATTTTTTGAAATCCAAATTACTTTTGATCTTTGTTTTAGCCAAAAGTTAAAAAAAAAAAAGCAAGTTTTAGTGAGACATGTCAGATACACATGCAAAATCCCGTCCAAATCTAACAAAAAATTGTTTAGAGTTTCAAAGTGTTAACGGTACATACCTCAGGGTACCAAAGCGTCACGTTTTAAACCATATAGTATCAAAGTGGAATAAAGTTAAACCACATGGTACCAAAGTGTAATTTATCCTTTTTTTTTTTAATGTTCAAGTATTTAAATAAAAAAATACCATAAAATGTTTTTTCTTCCATATTTAAAAAATAATGTGTAAATATTGTATTATAAATAAAAAAAGAAGCCCAAGATAAAAATAAAATTGAGAAGTAGTTCACTATTTCTAATTTTTCAAAAGATGCAGTAAGGAAATAGTTTTATACAAATTTTAGAATAAATTAATGATAATATTCCGTTTTTAAAAGATATCATTATAACTAATTTGATTATTTAGTTAAGATACCGAATGAAATCTAATAGGATATCTAATGCATGTAAGTCAAGATTTTGTTGATATTACACTTTTTGTTGTAAAAATATATGATAAAAATATCCGAGGGTTCTAAATAATATATATGATAAAAATATATGAGTCCTTCTACTATGTGCCCTTAAGACACATGTTAAGGTTTCTTTTAATTGGTCAAGTGAGTTTTCAAACATTAAAAATTATCTTTTAAATGAATTTTTGTAGATTTCAAGATATGAGATGCTCTATTAACCAATCAAAAGAAACCTTAAAATATAGCACATGTTAGATAAATCCAAAATATATTTATGGTTAAATTTAAATTAATATTCTATTGACAAGGAATTATTCTAAGTGTTAATTCAAAGAACTCTCACTCTTACATCATAGTCAAGTGTCCGACACCTATCGAATGTGGTTTAATCGAGTAAAGTTATGATACCAGATGATCAATTGAAAAAATTAAGGTCAAAATACATATTCGTGCTCATTTTCAATTTCATTTCATATATTTTTTTGTTCTTGCACTTTTGATTTTTTATTTTTGGGTCATGAATAAAATTGGACCGTGTTGAGTCTCTGATTTAATATTTGTAGACTCGGGCTGGCCGGATATACTTGTTATATATATATATATATTTATAAATAAATACTTTCTTTACAAAATATTCTTTTTTATTGTAGAAAAATATATATTATTATTTTTGCTGATTGTATATTAAAAAAATATATTGAATATATAATTAATTTCAATTAAATTAATATTTTTTTAAAAAAATTAAATTAAATATTTTTATTAATAAAAAAATTATTAAAGTGATTCAAAATTAATTTTTTAATCAATATATACAAGTTAAAAATCATATAGAATGAATAAATGGTTTAAGTAAATAAATATTAAAATTTTGGCAAGGTTAGACTCGATGGCCCGGCCCGACCTCAGTTTGACTGAGCCAGGTTTCGAATCTGACTAAAACCTGTACCGGCTCGGCCTGTGTGAACCTCTATCAATAGACATGAGGCCAAATCTGTAACAACAAAAAATGAGACCAATTCTGCATTTGACCTAAAGATATGGGACTCAAAGTGCAACGAAAAAATATATAGAACCAAATTGAAAACTTAGCATAAAATATGAGACCAAATTTATATTTAATCAATATTCTAATGAAAAATCAAATTGAATTAATAATATCTTTAAGAAATTCAATCTTATAGTTATATGTTTAAATATTAAATTAAAAACTTATCATTTTTTAAAAATTAAATCATTAATTTGCTGGAAACTTTTGTTGGACCTAAGTCTAATATTGAGTGTGTAAAATAAGCCCACATTGCCTACACAAAAGAGATATGAGAGTTGAGGTTATTTTTGTTATATTATTTTATTTATTATTATAATTAATAAATATTTTATTAATTATTATAATTAAATAAATATTTTATTAGACCTATTATATATACTTGAGAACCCTAGTTTCTAAATTATGAGCAGCCTCTCTCTCTTTTGTATAGTCTCTGACTTTTCTCTGCTATTCTGTATCCCTCTTTGTGTGACATTGAGGAAGATTTCGTTTAATCCTGTGAGAGTGTCGGTTTCTAATCTGGATACCGGAATATCTCTTCAGGACAGTGTCCTAGAGACGCGACTCGAAATTATTTTGAGAAATCCCCAACAATCTGAAGAGATATTAAAACCTATTGTATTGACGGATGGGTATGATGCGTTCGCGATGGATGAGAATAGACGGCGGTGAAGTATACCAGCAAGGTGAGCAACAGCAGTGGCCGGTGGCTCCTCTCGGCATCATCGAGAATTGCGGAGCGCCAATTGTTGATTAGCAGACCGAAGTTGTTCATCTCTATGGAATTTTGAGGGAATTCCCAATCTAGGTTTAGCCCATTGAATCCGAAACTTCTCGCGATCTGGATTGAGGAATCGATGGAGGACTTGCGCGAATCGGCGTTGTAAATTTTGCGGGAGCGAACAAAGTCGGTGAAAGGAACGAGCAAGAGAGTAACGAAACAAAGTCGGTGAAAGGAACGAGCAAGAGAGTAACGAAACGAGCTGTGGCGTTCGGAGCCCACCATCGACGCAAATTGGGGTTGTTAGCATTATCTTTCATTAAATGTAATTTGTGGCGTTGGACTGGAGAGACAATGCGTTTGGTTTAAGTATCATAATAATGGCAGTGCACTTGAAGAGGCTTGCAAGGAAGGATCCACTGAGGCCGATTTTAATTATTTATTCAAGATGCCATGGAGGTATGTTGATATAAATTTTATTAATTAAATTAATAAAATATTTGTGGCCTGAGAGGTATGTTTGATTAATTAATAATTAAATTGAGAGTCATCATATACTCAGCAGTGGAAATATATGTTTGACATTAGATTTAATATTGTGCTTAGAGAGATATGTTTGATTTATTTTATGATAAAAATTATGGGCAATTTGATTACAAACCCACTGAGTCTAATTCCAATGTTATGTGAAATATAATTTTTATATGTGTGATATATCAGAACATCATAAATTGCAATATTTAATGAGAGCGGGGGGAAAATTATCAAAAGTGTGATAATCCTCTTAAATCAAATGAAATTTTGGTTTATAGAGATGATGACAATAATAATACAATTGTTATTGCTATGCTCTCTAATTTTTTATTATATCTGATTTGAAAAAATGGGTGATAGATTGTGCTGCTACAAGACACAGTTGTTCTAATAAAGAACTGTATTCCTCCTTTGAAGAAGGGGATGATAAAATCTATCTTGTTGATTCCGGAACTACGAAGGTTCTAGGAAAAGTTGTGATTAAGCTCACAACGAGAAAGAGTTTGCAACTGAATGATGTTCTGTATATATCCACTGTGAGAGAAAATTTAATTTCTGTTGCTCTATTAGTGAAAGCTGGGATTAAAGTGTCATTTAAATCTTATAAGATTATAATGACAAAGAATAATATTTGTGGGAAAGAGTTATTGTAATCAAGATCTGTATATTTTGAGTATTGATAAAATATCAATTAACTCAAATATTTGGTTATTTGTTGTTATATTATTTTATTTTTATCATAGAATATATAAATATTACAGATGAGTTTGTACCTGTCATTTATGGTTTTTGGCAAGTTTATTTTTAATGTGGAAAAATTGCATCCTATAAATTATTTATTTTGAAAGAATTGATGGATGTTTTGCTTGTTAGTTCTGGTGCTTATAATAATTTATGGGGTGAAGTTTTGTTATATGTTTGTTCTCTACAAATAGAATTCTTCGTAGGAAGACTGATAAGACACCTTATGAGTATGGAAAGTTTTTATAGCAAATTTGAAATATTTGAAAGTGTGGGGGTGTCTTATTAAAGTTTTATTACCTATTTTTTAAAAGAGAAAATTGGGTTCTAAAACTGCTGACTGTGTTTTTATTGGTTATGCTTAAAATAGTGGTGCATATAGATTCTTAATTTTAAGAAGTGGTGTTTTGAATCAAAACACAATTATTGAGACAAATGATGCAAATTTTTTGAAAATATTTTTCCTTTGATAGTTGAGCATATTCCTAGAAATTTTGAGACCTCTTTTGCTTCGTCTTCCATTTTAGAAAATGATGATTTGAATGAAAATTTGAGAAGAAGCAAAAGGGATAGAAAAGAAAAATCTTTTGGAGATGACTTTCATACTTTTCTAGTTGAAGATGAGCCTAGAAATTTTTATGAAGTTGTTTCTTCTCATGATGCTGATAAATGGGGAGAAGCTTTTAAAGCTGAAATTGGTTATTTAAATAAGAATAAAACATGAGTATTAGTTGATTTGCCTTACGGAGCAAAACCAATTGGGTGTAAATGAGTTTTTAAAAGGAAACTTTTTCCTATGATTTTATAGATAAATATAAAGCGAGGTTGGTAGCTAAAGGCTATACACAAAAGAAAATATTGATTATTTTAATACATTGTCTCTTGTGACCAGAATTTTTTCTGTGCGAATTTTGATTGCTTTAGCATCAATTCATAATCCTTTTATTCATTAAATGGATGTGAAAACTGTTTTATCTAAATGGTGATTTAGATGAAGGAATTTATTTGATACAACCTGAAGGGTTTAGTGTTCCTGGTCAAGAGAATAAAGTAAGTAAATTAGTGAAGTCATTGTATGGTTTAAAACAAGAACCCAAACAATGACATGAAAAATTTGATAAAGTTTTGTTAAGTGGTAATTTCTCTTATGTTGAAGTTGAAAGATGTGTTTACAATAAAGTTGTAAATGATGATTGTGTTATTATATGCTTGTATGTGGATGACATGCTAATTTGTGGTACAAGTATGTGTATTATACTTGAAATAAAATCTTTACTTGCTTCTAATTTTGATATGAAAGATATGGGTGAAGCAAAACTGTTTTTGGTGTTAAAATCATAAGGAATGGAAATTGTATCTTACTCTCTCAAGAACTTTATATTGAGACGATTCTGAGAAAGTTTGAACAATATGATAGATCTCTTGTGAATACTCCTTATGATTCTAGTGTGCAATTAAAGAAAAATAGAGGAGATCTTGTGGCTCAATCTAAATATGCATAGATTATTGAGAGTTTGTTGTATTTAATAAATTATACCAGGCCTGACATAGCTTATGCTGTGTATAGATTGAGCAGATATACTCATTGTCCAAACAATGAACGTTGGGAGGCATTGGTAAAAATAAAATATTTGAGAGGTGCCATAAACTATGGTATACTATATAGTGGATTTCCCGCTGTATTAGAAGGATACAGTGATGATAACTGGATTTCA
>QANZ01003782.1:61893-80799 GCA_003254925.1 Chamaecrista fasciculata
AAATCTCTAGAGCATTCATTATGAAACAGGCACGCGCACGGCCGTTGTAACGCGCAAAAACGTCGTTAATAGCAGAAATGTGGGGGTATAATCTGACTCTTAATGCCTCTAGTATACAACAAGAGTAGTTGGTTCATAGAAGCAGGCTTCACTGACTACTCTGTGTACTATGTGTTATTGGTCTAGGTCTAGTTCATAGTCGGAAAGACACTAGATACAATGGTTATGCCCATGGGTGAGACTCATGAGAAATGTGGTTCTTTATTTTACACATGTGGGGGATTGTTGGACCTAAGTCTAATATTGAGTGTATAAAATAAGCCCACATTGTCTACACAAAAGAGATATGAGAGTTGAGGTTATTTTTGTTATATTATTTTATTTATTATTATAATTAATAAATATTTTATTAATTATTATAATTAAATAAATATTTTATTAGACCTATTATATATACTTGAGAACCCTAGTTTCTAAATATGAGCAGCCTCTCTCTTTTGTATCAGAGTCTCTAACTTTTCTTCTGCTTTTCTGTATCCCTCTTTGTGTGACATTGAGGAAGATTTCGTTTAATCCTGTGAGAGTGCCGGTTTCTAAGCTGGATACCGGAATATCTCTTCAGGACAGTGTCCTAGAGACGCGACTCGAAATTATTCTGAGAAATCCCCAACAACTTTTATATACTCTGTTATCTAAAAGAAATTAAAGAACTCCAGTGGATAATTACAACCTTAGGCTTGTGTGTAATGCTCAGTTTGGGACCGTTTGGTTTGAATCCAATTTCGTCTTTTACTCATAGGGGTTGCTTTTCGAAGTTATGCTTTTTCAGCTCACAAACAGACACACTTCAAAAACGAAGAGACCATGAATTTCCTGATTATAAACTTTAATTTATGACTTATCACTTGTGAGTTGTGAATGACTTATGACCTTATCTTTTCTTTTGGTGGGTCCTTTTTTTTTTTATCATAATTTGATAATTTGATTTCATATTTGATGCATTTTTTTTTTTTATGGAAAACCATTAGCAAGGTTATTTGCATAAACTGCACCCGGACCGGACCGGATCGAGTTTGAACCTAGCTTGATTTATGAATTGGGTTCAAATTTGGACCTGGGCTCGATAGACTTAGGATATTATTGGGCCAGGTTCGACTAGAAGGTGAGGGTTCGATTTGATAAAAATTGAATGAAGAAGAAGGTAATAAGAAAAACTTAAATACAACAATTATTAGTTATCATTCCTCATTAGTAATAAGTTTTGGGTTGACCATTTTACAAACAATGGCTTCATATAATTGTCTATGTTCATTGAGCAAACCCCATTTTTGGTCCCTCAATTGTTACTGAGTCGAGGAATCGGTCCCTCAATTGTGAGAAACTACAACTCAATCCCTCAATTGTACAATCCCGTTTACGTTTTGGTCCCTCACGTCTGGTCCGTTAGTGATAGAGGTGTTAAGTGATGACGTGTCACCGTTATCTGCTTAGGTGGCTGTTAAATGCTTAGTTGAGGGACCAAATCCTCGACTCAGTAACAATTGAGGGACCAAAAAAGGGGTTTGCTCAAATTAATATCCAACTCATTTCCACTTGACACCTCATTCAAACTACTCTCTTGCAATTTGGTACCATAACCCCTAAATCCCCTAAAACTTTTTTTAATCCTCTTCTTCATCTTTTTCATCTTCTTCATCATTTTAGTCCCAAATCCTAAAAATAAAATTGTAAAGTATCCTAAAACCTTTCCAAACATTCCAATTTAGTCGTTAAATGTATAAAAAACCCTAAAACCCTAAACCCTAAAAAAAAAATCTACTTTGAGTTCATTCATTTTATCCCATTATTCTCAATTTATTAAATCATAATTAAAAAAAACATTTTAGTCCCTGAACCCTAATTTCTTCATCTTCATCCTCATTCCTCTCTCATCTTTCATTCCTCACCGCCGATCCTACTGCTTCAACCAAATCCTCAAACATCAAAATGGCTCGACTTGCTTTCTCTCTCATGAGTCTCTAAGCTTCTCGATTCCTTCCTTCGCTGCCACGAGAGCTTTTCCGCTGATGAATGATGATGATGATGATGATATGAACTGATGATGAACTGATTTTTTTTTTAATTTTTGGATGATGAACTGATGAATGATGATGATGATGATATGAACTGATGATGAACTAATTTTTTTTAATCAAGAATTGATGAATTGATGAAACTTGTGTAATCTTTGGTGATTTCTGGTTGTGTAGTTTTAGGGTTTTGTGGTTTGGGGTTTGGAGTGAATGAGAAGATGAAGATGATGAAAGATGAAGAGGAAAGTAGGATTTAGGGACCAAATTGCAAGAGAATAGTTTTTTTAGGGGTTTAGGATTTAGGGTTTAGGGGTTTAGGGTTTTAGATTTTAGGGTTTAGGGTTTTAGAGTTTAGGGTTTTAGGATTTTAGGGTTTTTAATACTTTTAAGGACTAAATTGGAATGTTTGGAAGAGTTTTGGGACACTTTACAATTTTATGAATTTAGGGTTTTAGGGTTTAGGGTTTTAGGGTTTAGAGTTTAAGATTTTAGGGTTTAGGGTTTAGAGTTTGGGGCTTAAGTTTTAGGGTTTTTAATACATTTAAGGACTAAATTGGAATGTTTGGAAGGGTTTTGGGATACTTTACAATTTTGTTTTTAGCATTGGGGATTAAAATGAATGAAGAAGATGAAAAAGATGAATAAGAGGATTAAAAAAAAGTTTTAGGGGATTTAGGGGTTTTGGGACCAAATTGCAAGAGAGTAGTTTTAATGAGGTGTCAAGTGGAAATGAGTTGGATACTAATTTGAGCAAACCCCCTTTTTGGTCCCTCAATTGTTACTGAGTCGAGGATTTGGTCCCTCAACTAAGCATTTAACGGCCACCTAAGCAGATAACGGTGACACGTCATCACTTAACACATCTATCACTAACGGACCAGACGTGAGGGACCAAAACGTAAAAGGGATTGTACAATTGAGGGGCTGAGTTGTAGTTTCCCACAATTGAGGGACCGATTCCTCGACTCAGTAACAATTGAGGGACCAAAAAGGAGGTGTGCTCATGTTCATTCAACCTTGGCATGCCCTCCACACAAAGGACTAATTAAAATAAGGCTAAATTCTACTTTGGTACTCTATTTTTTAACTAATTTTACTTTGATATCTTGTTATTTCAAAAGTGACATTTTGGTACTCTGTTCTTTGGACCAATTTCACTTCGGTACCAGGTTCTTTCACTATTTGTTACCCTATTATATCTTTTTTAGGGTATCAAACTGAAATTGGTCCAAAGAACAAGGTATTAAATGTCACATTTGAAAGAACAGGGTACCAAAATAATATTTTTGAAAGAACAGGGTATCAAAGTGTCACTTTTGAAAGAACAAGATACCAAAATAGAATTGGTTCATAGAACAAGGTACCAAAATGGAATTTACCCTTAAATAATTCATTAACTATTCATACTTTAATGCGAGATTTATATTCGAAAAATTCTAAAACCTTTGACGGTCAAGTATGTCGTGGCTAAGAAAATTCCAAGATTTTTGTTAGCTGAAAGCTTGTCCTTAATTTTCCCAATAGTTTTGTTTTAGTCCCTCATGGTTTCTAATAGGTTCAACGATTGGTCTCTAACTACTTATAATAGTCATATGTATCTTTATCGTTTAAAGTTTGAAGGCGATGAAATTGAAGTTACCGTTACTCTTGACAAGTTTTTTCTCTGCTCAATTGGGGTCGTCATAAAAAAAAGGTTAAATCAAGTCTAAAATTAGGCTCGAAAGTGAGCCTATCATTTCATGAAGTTCAGTGACGGAGCCAACGGAGGGCTGGCAGGGGCCATGGCCCCCCCCCCCCCAAATTTGATAGAATATATATAAATATATATAACTTAAGCATAAATATGAGCATGGTTTTGCTGGTTTTGTTGTTTTTCTTCTAAGGATGGTGTTGGTTGGATCCTTGGCTAAGAAAAAATTGTTTTTCCTTCATCTTTTTTGGAAGATTAAACATCCCACTTCATACACTTTTCTCTTTGCCCCCCCCCCTAACTATTTATCCTACCTCCGTCATTGATGAAGTTGGTCATATCTCTCTCGTTTCGAATTCAAATATAACAAAATCAAAGTGATGGGTTATTCTTGGCGAGTTTTTTTCTCTGTCTAGTTGGACACATCGACAAACAAGGTCAAATAGTACTCCAAAAGTGGGTTTGGTCAAAACACTAATACCAATATTGGGAGTACTATTTGAACTTATTTGTCGATAACCCCATTTGGATAGAAAAGGAACTCATCAAGAGTAACTCATAATTCTGATTTGAATTTATTGTATTCAAACTTGAAACGAGAGAGATATGACCATTTTCATAAAAGAAGAGAATCACTTTTGGGCCAGATTTCGGGCCTAATTTATCCTCATTTGTTGACGACTCCAACTGGTAATTAAGAGAAATACTAAAACTCATTAAGAGCAATTTGTAGCTTCAATTTTGTTGCATTCAAACTTGAAACGAGAGAGATATGATCGTATTCAGCAGTTAGGGACCAAAATAAAACTATTGGGAGACATTAAGGACCAAAAAAGAACAAAAAATATTTGAGACCAAAAACAAAATTTATGATAAACATTAGGGACCAAAATAAAATTTTAACCAAAATAATTTATATAACTTTTTTCCCCTAAGGGATAAACTTAAATTTAATTTTTTTCTATAATAGAATTATCTGCTATAAAAGATATATGTGAAAAGTTAAAAATATAACTTTTCTTAACTTAACAAATAAATTGTCAATAATGATATAACAATCAGCATCTCAATTTCTTTCCTTTAATACACAAAGCGAAAAAGAAATAAATATATTCATATCTCTCAAAAATCAAACACTGTTAAAACAATGAGCACAAATTATTGTTCTGTTTTGTTATGGACATTATTTGAACATTACAACCATGCATTCAAATTAAATGATTATTTATTTAGCTCAAATGTTCAATAATTAAAAATTAATTATTCCAAGGTAATATTTATGCCTAAGGCCAAGTGCCCAATCTTTGAATATATAAGACTCAACTAATATTTGTTTATTTATTTTATTTACTATGAATCAAATACCACTTTCATCCAATTCAACTAATCAATATATATGAGACTGTAATTATTAGCCTGCATATATTATACTTGAAGATACGTATTCCAGATATATTTTATGTTGTCAAATTTTAATTGCATCCAGCAATTGTAAAAAAATCTAGTTTATTCCAAAAGAGCTCTCAAGAAAGATAATTGCCTAGTATATATATATATATATATATATATTAAGGTTTTAAAAATTGGACCAAACATTTAACCGGCCAAGGTAGTGGTTCAATGGTTCAATTGGGGTCCAATCAGGGTCGGACAGGTGATAAATAAATAAATTAAAAATAATAAAAATAACTTAAAAATGATAAAATTTTAATTTCAATAGTATAAATATAGTCAATTTTCATAATATTCATCAATATAATGTCATCAAGTGACATTTTATGATCACTTTCTCTATGAAAGTTTGGTTCATAATCAACATTCTCTAACATTTTACTCATAATTATAAAAAAAAAAACAAAAGAAACAGAAAAAAAGGATTTTTTTTTAAAAAAAATCACATTAGAACGGTTCAACTGGTTCACTGCCGGTTTTGCCAGTTCATCCGGTTCTTGGCCAATTCTAGTGGTGACTCGAACCGGATTGGTCTCTGGTTCACGATCCAATCGGTTGAAATGGCTGGTAAGGTTTTGATATCTATAATATATATAGAGTTAGAAGGCCCTTTAACTAAGCGATATGAAACTTCAACTCGCCCCTTCATGCTCGATATATAGGAGTGTGAAGCCAACTGGTTATCCCCTGGACAGCCCACAGTAAGGCTCATCCATTTCACATGCCCAAACTCTGATACCATGTAGAAAGACATAACTCACCCAAAAAAAGCTTATAAGAGGAGATGGTTGCTTAGTATAAATATAGAGTTAGAAGACTCTTTAACTAAATGACGTTGGACTTCAACATCAATCAATTGAAACTGAAAGTACACTAAATAATTAAAAGAAAACCAAATCAAGCCAAAAAGTAAAAGGAAATTCAAATATTCCATTTCATATTCTTATGATACATTTAGTTACCATCTTGTAGAGAAGATGCGGTTAAAAGCATAAACGTAATTAGGTAAACAAATTTGTTATCTTTCTTCTAAAAAACGTCTCCACTTAAAAAGTTTTTGCTTCTAAACAAATAACTCATTACATGAATCACATGGGTAATATAATGAGTGATAAATATGATTAAAAAAAATTTGGTAAAGATATCTGTCTTCAGATTTTATCTGACTTGTTTTTCCTCCGGAATAATATTTGACATTAATTTTACTCAAACAAAAAGCACTCAATTTTAAATTATCTTTAATTCAGGTCTAGCTAGAAATAATTAAATATTAAAAGTACTTTATTTTTATTATGAAGCTTCCAAACTTGAATAAATTACTTAATCTTGAACTAAAACATTAAGCAGATATATAAATGATACAAGTTTTTGTGACCATATAAAAACATAATAGTGATGATGGTCAAAATTAAATTCAACTTCGTGTATATGTTCCTCTCAAAAAAAAAAAAAATCATTACATATATATATACCACACGCAAGCAACTGAGCAAGGGTATGAATGCATGTGTTAATATTGTTTTTAATTCATAATACCATAAAAAAAATGAATAATTATTATTATTTCGCCAACATAGATAGAAATCGTTATAATTTAACAAAATAATATTATACAATTATTCATGTTAACAAGCTCGATTCTGAATTTCCTCTTTAAAAATATTTCTCACGTGTTTATTTATTTGTAATCAAATAAATTGATGAATGAGGGAAATCATTAAATTGCAATCTAAGTACGTGAAGGCACTTACTTATAGCTGGAGAATGTCAATTTGAATACATATACCAGTAATACCACTATTGATACCATCTCTTTATTTTTCTTACCAACTTTTTCCCTTCTTGTTTTTTTTTGTTTTTTGTTTTGGCGGGGTTAATTTTCAACGCTTAAAATCAAAGTCATGAATCGTATCTATAAAGTAATGTGAATATGTGAATGTGTAGTTAACTAGTTTGAATGATCACCACATTTTGTTGCCTACAAGTTAATTATTATAGTTTCTATTTCCAGAAAAAGCTTTTGTTTACATGCAATTACACGTCATTTTTTACTTCGATCGAGTAGAAAGCAAAAGTTCCCCACATCAATTATAGATGGAATATGGCTTTATAATATTATTATATGTAAAGACAATAATATTGATAAATTAGCAATTCAATAGCTCGCAAAGGAAAATATATTTTTACACGACAGATATCGATTCCTAAACCCTAATAAAAGGAATTCCAACTTAAAGGAGATAAGTTTAAAAATTGTGGGGAGTTATTTAATTTATTAAATATTTTTTATTGTTTTTGATTTTTTATATTTGGATAAAAAATAGTGGAAAATTATCTTGGTAATAACCTCTCATTAATTTTTTTTTTCTTAAAATATAGTATGATATGTTATACTATTTTTCACACTTATATCTAGGCCAAAGTACTTATAGAACTCTTAAAGTATGAAGTTAGTTTCAGTTGTATTCTAAAAATTTTTTTGGGTCAATTATACCTTCAAAGTATGGAATTAGTTTCAGTTGTATCCTTAAAGTTTTTCTCGATCAATTGTACCATCAATATTTCACATTTGAATCAATTGTATCTCCAAATTGGAGATACAATTGATACAAAAAAAAAAAGATTGAAAGTACAATTGACAATAAAAATAGAGAAAAGATTGAGGGTATAAATGACCCTAAAATTCATGACCAAATAGTCACAAATAAGGACTAAATTGTCGATGTTTAAAACATTTCAGGGTTCAAATAGTGTATTTTAATTATTCAAGGATTAAATTGTTAAGTTGATGTAAATTCGTTAACTTGATCTATTTGAATTATAAGATCATTTTAAAAAAATATACTGTTTTACTATTTTTATAATTATAAAGTGAATTCAAAAGTAAGGAAAAGTTAATTAACTTGGTTAGTAACTTTTCACTGATCTTTTTTTTTATTAAGTTAATTTATTATTCTTAATATTTCTTATATATATATTATTTGATTTTAAGAGAAAGAGTGGTAAAGTATTAATTAAAGATCTCAAAATCATATAATGTAATATGAATGGTAGAATGAAGAAATGCGAAAATAATATTGATATTTGAAATTGGTTTGTTAGTATTTAATTTTCTTTTCAAGATGATAAATTTAATGGGTCTTCAAGAAATTCTAAGATTTTATCTAGTGAAGCTCGTAATTTGTACTCGTTTAATATTTAAAGGTTGCTCATAGATGAATGCATTCTTGAAAATCCTACCCAATGGTAGACCAAAGGAAAGGAATAAGTTTAGAGCAAAGTAAAAGAAGAATAGATATATGCTGATGTGATTTATACAAAATATATATGCTGAAACCAGAAATCAATTTGCACAAAAAAGTCAAGAAGCAAATTGCATAGAAAGAGAGAGATGAAATGATGTAGTTGAAACCATTTATGGGTCGTACAAAGTAAACAAGGGAGAAAAAAAATATTCTTGGATAAAAGTGAAAGAAAAATATGCATGAATGATATATGTGGGGTTAAAAATTGAGAATGAAAATCAAAGAGATGGAGAGATAAATGGAAGGCTTGCTTGCCGTTGGGTTGGTAAGCTACAAATGCTTTGTTTATGAAACATAAAAGAGAATAGATGAGAAGAGAAGGGTTTGAGAGAACAAGGAAGAAATGAAGCTGAAGACTGAATATAGAGAGAGAAGGAAAAAGTTGTTTTAGAAAATAATAATAATAATAACATATATTTTTAATTTGTAAGTGTGAGACACTCGATTCTCGAACCTTGAAAAGAGAAAAAACAGAGAAGATGGAAACTTGAGACAAGGGAAGATAAGATATATATATATATATATATATAAGAGAAATGGTATTGGAAAAATAAGATATATAAAAATAAAAATAAAAATAAAATAAATTATTAGTATGAAAATAATGTACCGTACCATTGATGTTACCATCACCATATATAGAGAGTGACCTTGTATATCATGTTCATTTTGTTGCATGTATGTCTCTATCATATTACATAGACTCTCTAATTCCATTAATATTCATAGTCAATATTGTTTACACGGTTTCACTTTTCATGCTTCTTCTAAGAATTGATTAATTAACTTCACGTGCATATTAATTAACTTTTCGATATACCACATATGTCTCTTCTAAATATAAATCTCCTCACTTTCTCTTCACTAAACACAACATCACCATTAATAGGCCATTGCTCCTAGCTAGATGAATAACTGCCATCTCTCTCTATATATGCTTAATTCCCCCACATTGCATATACATATATATATATATATATCATGCCCTTTAGTCGTATACTATGATGTGATTTATACAAAAAAATGTGATTTATTAAAAAAAAATGTTGAAGAAATTATATATGTTACATGTATATATAACCTCTTAAGTATAGAATAATTGTTTACATTTTTTCCTTAAATAAATAGCAGCTCTCAATAATTAACAAATTATTAAAATACCATAAAGGCTAATTAATAAAGTAGAAAACAATAACATATATGGATATATTTTATAATCACCTTCCCATTATGTACACTATAAATTAAATTAATTAATTAACATTGTTAAAAATTGCCTCCTTAAAAACCCATATAGCTAGAGGAAACTAATTACGAAGTTGATGCGATGTAGTACGTGTCTACATCTTCTTCAAAACTTAAATAGCAAAACAAAAATTGTGCAATACATATATAATGTGATTGGGAGTATTATTTAACACTATATTAAACAGGTAAACAATAGGTTGCCCCTCACTTAGCACACTTGCCCTAACCTAAAATTTAGGATTTCTCTTTTTTAGTTTGTGTTAGCAATTCAGACATACTAGCGATGGAAGGGTGCAGGCAAGATGAAGAAATTATATGGATAAGTATAGCATCTCTACCATCAAGTCAATGATATTCCAAATGGTATGTTCAGATTTAATCATCGACCACGTTTTTAATTCAAATATTCATCTAGATAGAACATAAATCTTTATTTTTAGAGAACTAGTACTATTTCCTTTACTCATCTTAAGACCAGACTTGTAGACTAGTATCAAATTAGAATTACCCTCTCTAGCATCTTTGAAACCCTTGAACCAATAGTCATTCAATAGCATCATTTTGTAAAGACTTTGACCATCAATAAGTCATTTCAAAGGAAGATGGCAATCCATAAACCCAATTTGGCTGTCCACATACTTACAATTCAAATTATCATAAGTAGTAAGATTATTAATGTTGTTAATATAACATGTTTACTTCCTCTTTTAAAGAATAGTGTTCTTGTCCTTACTTTTTACATCATAACAACTATTACTATGCTTCAAGTAGAGAAACCTATGATCAATAATGTCTTATTCAAGTTGTAATTATTTTACAGATGCTTCCTCCTCTTGTTCAAAAATAATAGTCCAAATAGAATTCTTCTTGGCATGCAATCAATCTATCATACAACAAATTATTTTATAATATCTACCAATGAATTTTGCTACAATCATAGGATAAGTGCTTAGTGATACTTGAAAGAGCTAAAACCTTCCATGCTTTCCTCAAATAATGAGGCTTCTTAAACGGAGGAAGACATGCTTTTTAACAAATCCCAATTGATCCAACCATTCTTCATTATCCTTAAGCACCATTGAGGGTGGTTACGTTGTACTTATAATAAGATAAATTCTTTTTGGGTGGATTACAACATTGTATTATAGAAAATATAAATGATCCAAAAGTTGTCTCACATAGCTCATACAAGTTGTGAAGAAATATTTTTGTTTTAGATTCATCTTAAGAGTCCATTTTCGAATCTTTCATGGGAAATGGCTCATTGAGAAGTTGGTTTGTTAATGGAACTTTGCTCTTTGTAGAAGTATTAGAAAATCCTTCAAGAGTTAAGTCTCTTAAGGAAGCAAGAATTTCATTTAGCCCCCACCATTAAAGATTGTAAAATAGTGTCCCAAGAAGAAATTAAAACAAAAATATCTCTTCACAACTTGTATGAGCTCTATGATACAACTTTTGGATCATTCCTATATCTCTTATACAACATTGTAACCCAGCCAAAGGGACTTTGTTATGATAAGGGAAAGCTCCGTCCTTGGTTGTTTTGAGGGGATAAAGAATTGTTGGATAAAAAATAAGCTCCGTCCCTCTCTCTCTCTTTATGAGAGTGTTACTTTGTTTCTAGGATTTTGTGACGGCAGCATTCTAGATCTAGGCTCTTACGGCGTCGATCTGGTCTGGCTTTCTCTGCTGCGATGACTCTGGACTAGGCATTCTATGGCGTCTTCTGGCTTCCACGACAGCTTCCTAGTTTGGTTATGTTTTTGTGTGCTCGGTGGCATTTTTTTTTCTTTTTTTTTTTCTGGGTCAGGTACTTCCACGGCGTCGTTTCATGTTTTGCTTCCACGACGATGTTTTATCAATTATTATTGTTGCTTTGAGACTGATTATGTCTGATTTTTGGAAGTGTTTGTCTATTTTAGATGACATTATTTATGTTTCCAGTTCTTTAGATGGTTGTAGCTTCAATTGGATCCGTAGATCCGCTAACTTGGCAGCTGATTGTCATACCAATTTGTCTGACACGAGGATGGGTCCTCTTGGATGGGTTGCAACCCCCAAGCTTCGTCAGTTGATATCCTGTCAAGTGTTGCTGTTTACGTTAGGGAGGGATTGACTAATTTTTCTTTGTTTTCTTTTGTACTGTGCTTGGCTTTGCCTTGTTTTTGAATAAATTATGTTTCAGGCCAAAAAACAGAAAGATACATGTTCATTAATCATGATTAATGAAAATAAGTGGGTTTGAATTAATATTTCATAATCACCTTCTCATTATGTACACTATAAATTAAATTAATTAATTAACATTGTTGAAAATTGCCTCCTTAAAAACCTATATAGCTAGTGGAAATTAATTATGAAGTTGATGCGATGTAGTACGTGTCTACATCTTCTTGAAAATTAAATAGCAGGACAAAAATTGTGCAATACATATATAATGTGATTGGGAGTATTATATAACACTATATAAAGAAGGTAAACAACAGGTTTCCCCTCCCTCAGCACACCGACCCTAACCTAAAATTTAGGGTTTCTCTTTCTTAGTTTGTGTTAGCAATTCAGACCTAATAGCGATGGAAGTGTGCGATCAAGATGAAAACGGCGATGAAGTAGACGAAGAAATTATATGGATAACTTTGGCATCTCTACCATCAAATCAATGATATCCCAAATGGTATGTTCATATCTAATTATCGATCACATTTTTAATTCAAATATTCATCTAAATAGAGCATAAATCTTTAAATTAAAGATTTATGCTCTATTTAGATGAATATTTGAATTAAAAATGTGATCGATAATTAGATCTGAACGTACATTTGGTATATCATTGATTTGATGGTTGAGATGTCACACTTATTCATATAATTCATAGTCTACTTCATCGCCATTTTCATCTTGATCGCACCCTTCTGTCGCTAGTATGTCTGAATTGCTAACACAAAACTAAAAAAGAGAAACTCTAAATTTTAGGTTAGGGCTGGTGTGCTGAGTGAGGAGCAACCTATTGTTTACCTTCTTTATATAGTGTTAAATAATACTCTCAATGTAACATCCTATTGTTAAAAGGGACTAAATCAAAAGATTTAGAAGTTGTTACAAAACAAGTGAGTATAATTGGAGAGTGTAAACATGATAAGAAGGGATTAAAATGAAATAAATAAGTTTTGTGAAGAAAATATAGGTGAGAAAGAGCATTTTAAATAAGAATTAAAAAGTTTGGGGGGAGATTTGTAGTTTTGACATTGTTATAAATAATATATATATATATTAGAAATAGGGAGAGGAAGACGAAGGGTAGGTAGGAAAAAAAAAAGAAAGAAAGAAAGGGGATCGAGAGAGAGAGAGAGAGAGAGAGAGAGAGAAAAGAAAGAAAAAGAAAAAGAGAGAAAGAAAGGTGCCGAGAAGGAAGAAGGAAGAGAAAGAAGAAGAAGGAGGAAAGAAGAAGATGGTGGCGTGGTGGAGGATTTGCTTCATCCCAAATGGTAGGGTTTTGCCTTTCTCTCCTCATCTCAAATTCGATTTCTTTCTTTGGGTTGCCTAGGGTTTCCTAGTATTGTTTGATTGATGATTCTCTTGATGCATGTATGATGTATGTTTTGTTTAGTAATCTTTGGTGTATATTTAGTTAGATGAACATGTATAGACTATGAATTTGAGATAAATGTGCTAACTTGAAGTTAGGATTCACATGCTTGAGTTTGATATTTGATGAGAACATGATGTATGTTGGGTTTTGATGCAAAATCGTGGGTTTTATGATGGGAAAAGCAGTTTTCAGGGACTGATTTGGGGAAAATAGAGTTTTGGGAAAATTATAGTTTGGTCCCTGATTCTTGTTCTGTCACTCTAGATTAACTTTGAACTGTTATATATGATGGTTTGTGTATGAAAACGTGGCTTTAAGCATGAGGAATAGCTTGGGTATGATTTATATAGTGAAATATGTTATAATCAAGTAAATTGAGGATGTATATGTGAGTTTATATGATTTGAGAATTATTATTGTGGTCCAAGTATGTGTTTGAAAATACTAGTTGACATGTTTTGTGCATTCTTGCATCCCTTTAAAGGATTTGGGATTTGTATGCAAGAGAAAATGCTTGAAAAGTGAATGAAATGTGAGCTAATATGGAATGTTTGGTAAATGTTTGTGAAAGTTAGTGACTTGGGTATGTATGTTGCATACTTGCACCCCTTTGAAGGATTTGGGATTCATGTGCAAGTGATTATGCATGAATTGGGACTAATCATGTTTAAATGTGTGATTGTGGAATTAAGATTGAGATATGATGAGTTTGTTGTATGTCATGTTTCACTGAGGGGTGGGTTCCTCCCCGTTTATTCGCGATGAGTATTCGGGTAATGGCTATGGTGGATTCCATAGTTGGCCTAAGTGTGGATTCCTTAGGTGACAGGCTGATTGGTATGTGCGCACACCGGGAGACGTTCCGGAAGCCTAGGTCGTGATGACCACTGGTATTTGAACATGACATGTGTGCTGGTTACCTATGATGGGGTATTGGTTGACACGATTTGTCACCGCCAGCTCTATGGTATTGTTATTCATTACGATATGTTGTTGTTGTGCTGGTATTCCTGTATAGGGGTACTAGGCCCTATATGGATGAAGTGTTGACACGTGAGTCCCACCAGCTTACCAGTTTTATAGTTTTTGATGTATTAATAATGTTCAGAAAGATTATATGTGAGAGATGTTAATTAAATGTGAATTTATTGTTTTGGTATACATACTGGTTAGTTACTGTTAGTTAGAAACGCATGTCTGAACCTTTGTTTGAAGTCTGTGTTTGAGTGGGGACTGTGGTTTAAGTAGAGGGATTTAAACCCTACTGAGAATCCCCCAGATTCTCACCCTACAACATTTCAGTGTCTTAGTGCAGGTTTCAGGTTTGTCAAGTTTGGGCTGGAAGTTGCTGAGGAGGTAGTTAGTTGTAATTTTATTGTCTGTATTCTGAATTGGGCCCTGTGTGGCTTTTGTAGAGGCTAAGCCTCATGTATCTTTATCAGTTATTAAGTTTTGAGTTTTAAAAAGGGCCGTGTAACACTGGTTTTCTTTAGAGTTTTGTTTTCTCTACTATGGAAGTCTAGGACGTTACACTCAATCCTATTATATGAGCCTTGTATTTTCATTCTGCAGCCTTGCCTCCCATCTTCTTTCTTGATTGTAGACATTGACTCCAAATTGACAACACAATTTTTGAAGCTAAATCATTAAAAAAAAGGCAAAATAGTTTGAAAAATTCTGCAAAGCACTCTTTCTTATTGTCAAATTAGCTTGGTTGCCAAACAAGTCCTTGATTTCCTCTTCAGCCTTAACATCTTGTTGAACTTCCTTGCTTTGATTCTATAGAGGAATAATAGGAATATTTTTTTTTGGAGAACTAGTCTATTTCTTTTACTCATCTCAAAGTCAGACTTGTTGATGAGTATCAAATTAAAATTACTCTCTCTAGCATCTTTGAAACCCTGATACCCAATAGTCAATCAATAGCGTCATCTTGTAAAGACTTTGAATATCAATAAGTCATTTCAAAAGAAGATGGCAATCCACAAACCCAATTTGGCAATCCACAAACCCAATTTGGCAATCCACATACTTACAATTCAAATTATCATAAGTAGTAAGATTATGAATGTTGTTATTATAACATGTTTACTTCCTCTTTTAAAGAACAATATTCTTGTCCTTACTTTTTACATCATAATAACAACTATTACTATGCTTCAAGTAGAGAAACCTATGATCAATAATGTCTCATTCAAGTTGTAACTATTTTACAGATGCTTCCTCCTCTTGTTCTAAAATACAGTCCAAATAGAATTCTCCTTGGCATGCAGTACATCTATCACACAACAAATTATTTTCAAATATCTACCAATGAATTTTGCTATGATCATAGGATAAGTGCTTAGTGACACATGAAAGAGCTTTTACCTTCCATGCTTTCCTCAAATAATGAGGCTTCTTAAAAGGAGGAAGGCATGGTTTTTAACAAATCCCATTTTATCCAACCATTCTTCATTCTCCTTAAGCACCATTGAGGGTGGTTACGTTGTACTTATGATAAGAAAAATTCATTTTGGGTGGATTACAACGTTGTATTATAGATAATATAAATGATCCAAAAGTTGTCTTACATAGCTCATACAAGTTGTGAAGATATATTTTTATTTTGGATTCATCTTAAGAGTCCATTTTCAAGTCTTCCATGGGCAGGGGCTCATTGAGAAGTTGTTTTGTTAATGGAACTTTGATCTTTGTAGAAGTATTACAAAATCCTTCAAGAGTAAAGTCTCTTAAGAAATCCAGAATTTCATTTACCCCCCACTATTAAGGAACGTAAAATATTGTCCTAAGAGGAAATTAAAACAAAAATATCTCTTCACAACTCGTATGAGCTATGTGATACAACTTTTGGATCATTTCTATTATCTCAAATACCACATTGTAACCCAGCTAAAGGAACTTTCTTATGATAAGGGCAAGCCCCGTCCTTGGTTGTTTCGAGGGGATAAAGAACGATTGGATCAAAAATAAGATTTGCTAAGAAAAAAAGGTCTCAAGCCTTTCTAGAAGGCTCATGATTTGAGGAAAGAATGGAAGGTAACAGCTCGTGCATGTGTCATTAACCACTTATCATATGATTTTGGAAAAATTCATGGAGCTTTTTTCGAAAACAAGTTGTTGCATGATAAAATAACTAATGGGGAGAATTCTGTTCGAGCTACTATTTTGGAACACAAGGATGAAACATATAAAGAAAATCACAAGTTGAAGGGGACATATTATTGATCCTAAGTTTCTCTATTTCAATAATCATGACAATTATTTTGATGTGAAATGTAAAGAGTAGAATCTTATTTCTCAGGAGAGGGAGCAAACATGTCAACATTCATAATCTTACTACATATGATAATTTGAATTGTATTTATGTGGAAAGCTAAACTGGAGTATGGATTGCCCTCCACTTTTGGGACTTATTGAGCCATCAAAGTCTCTATAACGTGATGTGAAATTGAGTGAATTGAATTTAAGGTTTTCCAGTGATACTATAGAAAGTGATTCTGATTTGGTGTTAATCTACAAGTCAAGCCTCAAGATATGGAAAAGAAATAGGACTAGTCCTACAGAAAATGTTCCTATAATTCGTCTACAGAACCAGAGAAATGAGCTTCAACAAGATGTTAAGGTTGATGATGATAATAAAAACTTGTTTGGAAAACATGTTGATGCCAAATGGGAGTACTTTGCTTCATTTTCATTCTATTTTGTCATCAATGATGCCACCATCACGTTAAGTTTCCTTTGGCCGAATGAATCAACATTTCATACTTGTTCGGGAAATAACGATGTGTTTTTTTAGGTTATGTCATTTTATTTTATCTTCATTATTTATACATGATGTGCAGATGGTATAAACTTTGTTATGCTACGTGATGGTAACGCCAATGGTACATTACTTCCAGACTTATAATTTCTTCATTTTTATTTTAATATTTATATATCTTATTTATCCAATACCATTTCTCTTATCTTATCTTTCCTTGTCTCTAATTTCCATCTTCTCTATTTTTTATCTTCTCAAACTTCGAGAATCGAGTGTATCACACTTACAATAATATATGTTATCTATTTATTTATTTCTAAAACAAGCCTTTTCCTTCTCTCTCTCTTTTCAGTCTTCAGCTCCCTTTCAATTCCTCCTTATTCTCTCAAACCCTTATGTTCTCTTCTATTCTCTTTTATACTTCATAAACAAAACATTTGTCTACTCTCTAATTGTTTATCCAACACAACACTAGTCACTAGCTACTGCTTATTGTTTGAGAGAAGAGAAGACAACGAAGAGATTCACCATATGGAGCAAATATAGAGAAAAAACCATTGAGAAGACTAAATCAATTACCTCTCTTTTGGGCCAACTACTGGTGTTAGTATATCAAATGAATGCATTCCTGAAAAACCTACCCAATGATAGACCAAAGGAAAAGAATAATTCTAGAGCAAAGTAAAAGAAGAACAACATAGAAATACTAAATATATATGTTGAAACAAGAAATCAATTTGCACAATAAAACCAAGAAGCAAAATGATAGAGTGAGGGAGATGAAATGATGTAGTTGAAATTTGAAACCATTTATGGGTCTTACACGGTAAACAAGTGAGAAAAAAATATTCTTGGATAAAGTAAAAGAAAAATATGCATGAATGATATATGTGGGGTTAAAAATTGAAGAATGAAAATTCAAAGAGATGAAGAGATATATGGAAAGCTTGCTTGACTTTGGGTTGGTAATATAAGCCATGAATGCTTTAATTTGTTTATGAAGCATAAAACATAATAGAGGAGAAGAGAAGGGTTTGAGAGAGCAATAGGAAGAAAGGAAGGTGAAAACTGAATGGAGAAAGAGGAGGAAAATGACTGTTTAGAAAAAAGATAAATAAATAACATATATTATTGTAAGTGAGAGACATTTGATTCTCGAAGCTTGAGAAGAGAAAAAACAGAGAAGATGGAAACTGACAAGGGAAGATAAGATGAGAGAAATAGTATTGAAAAAATAAGAGATATAAATATTAAAATAAAAATAAAGAAATTATAAGTTTGGAAATAATGTACCATTGACCTTATCATCACCAGAGAGAGTGACCATGTTCATTTGGTTGCATGCATGTCTCTATCATATTACATACACTTTCTTGGCCATGCACATTGATTAACTTTTCGATATATCAGATATGTCTCCCCTATATATAAATCTCCTCACTTTATCTTCACCAAACACAACATCACCATTAATACGGCATTACTCTTAGCTAGATGAATAACTGCCATCTCTTTCTCTCTCTCTCTCTATATATATATATATATGTTCTTAATTCCCCCATATTATATATACATATATCATGCCCTTTAATTTGTCGTATACTATGACGTGTTTAATATAAAGAAAAGGTATTGAAGAAATTATATATGTTACATGAATATATAACCTCTTTTTTTTGGCCAACGAATATATAACCTCTTTAGTATAGAATAATTGTTTACATTTTGTCCTTTAAATAAATAGAAGCTCTCAATAATTAACAAATTATTAAACATACCATAAAGGC